>JADBJO010005960.1:127445-146679 GCA_016801955.1 Conus betulinus | reverse complement strand
ATAGAGAAAAAAACGAAATTCCTCTTCCCAACAATAGACCAGCGACTGTATTTTGATATATTTTTTGAAAGAGTAAGATTTCGGCTGCCCTCGCCAGACGATTGGAATTTTTTTTTTCAAACAGAAAGACAAAAAAAATTAACTTTGGCTTTGTACCTTTTTTTATCTGCCGATGTAATGGATAGAAGTAACGATGGAGATTCCAAGTGGTCAGTCTGTGTTTACATTGGACTCTAAGCAGTTAAGGCACTTCACAATTTCAAACAAATTGCAGTCCAGAGGTCGTCTCTTTTTAAAAAAAAAAAAAAAGAAAGTTTTACTCCGTTTAAGAACGGGAAGTTCAACTATAGAACTGCAGTTTGTGGGCGAATTTTCATTCTACTTGGGTGACGTAACAATGCTACTATTTTTTTTTCTTCTGCACGGCAATGTTTTGTTTATCACGGTGATGGGTTGTTTTGACTTTAAAGGGTCCACTTTGCTTGCAGGAAGACGCGGGATTCATTTTGTTTACAAAAGATGTTCTGGTTGGTGTCTTGTTTGTTGTTGTTGTTGTTGTTGTTTTGTGAGCGGGAAATCGATTTTATTCGTAAGAGAAATGGGATACAGTTGTTTTCATTTTAACGGATATCGGTTTAGTTTTATGTATTTGATGCATGTAGATTGACCTGTGAGACATCTGTCAAGAGTAATTTGACTTCAGGCGAAACACCCGTTCAGATGACACGGGTTCAGTAAGAACAGAAAATATAACAGCTATGTTTTGTTGCAGTGCAAGTCACACGGCCTCCTAGCCGCTCTCAGATGATCATGTGGCCCTAGAATAGATCGACTAGAAAGCTTTTACCATGTGAAAATGTTGAAGCTGCTGTATCCAGTTTTCTTCTGATAATTGAATCTCAAGCGAGACGTAATCACGTGTCAAATAGCAGCGCCGTTCATTGGCCCATAATGGCAGGTTCACGAAGTACTTTTCCCATCCGGAGCACGCTGTAAAATGAGTATATCGGGAAACGCTTTCCACATCTGTTTCGACCAAATCTGTGAGACATGGAAAACAAACAAAAAAAAAGAAATCGGCAAACTTGCTCATTAAAGCACACAATTCGCAAATTTCGTGCGACAATGGTCTAACGGTCTATGGTTTCTGGTTTCTGTTTTGGTGATGTTCTGTTTGTAAATAACCAGGTAGCTTTCCTTGTTTTAGAGACTACGCTACACCAGCCGTTAAACTTGGCAGTTGAGGAGGTCCCGATAGCCCGCAGATTGTGTCCTGTGGCCATACATTTGGAACAGCTGACCACAATTGAGTTACCGCTTGTCAGTTCCAAATGTAGAACTCGTTTATGACAGATGGACCCCCAAATAAAGTTCATACATTCTCCCTAAACGTACGGTTCAAACGTTCTCCCTAAACGTATGGTTCAAACGTTCTCTCCCTAAACTTATGGTTCAAACGTCTTCCCTTAACGTATGGTTCAAACGTCCTCCCTCAACGTATGGTTCAAACGTCCTTCCCTCAACATATGGTTCAAACTCCTTCCTTCAACATTTGGTTCAAACGTCCTCCCTCAACGTATGGTTCAAACGTCGCCCCTCAACGTATGGTTCAAACTCCTTCCTTCAGCGTATGGTTCAAACTCCTTCCCTCAACGTATGGTTCAAACTCCTTCCCTCAACATATGGTTCAAACTCCTTCCCTCAACGTAAGGTTCAAACTCCTTCCCTCAACGTAAGGTTCAAACTCCTTCCCTCAACGTATGGTTCAAACTCCTTCCCTCAACATATGGTTCAAACTCCTTCCCTCAACGTAAGGTTCAAACTCCTTCCCTCAACGTAAGGTTCAAACTCCTTCCCTCAACGTATGGTTCAAACTCCTTCCCTCAAAGTAAGGTTCAAACGTCTTCCCTCAACGTATGGTTCAAACTCCTTCCCTCAACGTAAGGTTCAAACGTCTTCCCTCAACGTATGGTTCAAACGTCCTTCCCTCAACGTATGGTTCAAACGTCCTTCCCTCAACGTATGGTTCAAACGTCCATCCTCAACTACGAGGTTCAATCATATTCCTCACCCCTATGATTCAAACTTCTCTTTCTATACATAAGTTCAAACATTTTCCTCAAGGGTTCAGACGTGCTCCTGAACCATATGATTCCAACGTCTTCCTCGACCATAAGGGTCAAACGTCTCCCTCAGCTGTAACCCTTCAGCCATATGGTGCGAACGTCTCCCCCAAACTTACGGTTTAAATGTCCTCCTCAATCGTATGGTCTGAATGTCCTCCTCAACTGCATGGTGCAAACTTCCCCCACAACCGTATAATTCAAACGTTTTCCGCAAAACTATGATTCAAATGTCCTACCCAACCATATGAGACAAATGTTCTCCCTCATTATATGATTCAAAAATCCCCCCCCCCCCCCCCCCCCACCATCCCAACCATCCCAACCATACAATTCAAACGTCCGCCACAAACTTATGGTTTAAATGTTCTTTTCAACCATATGATTCAAATGTTCCCCCAACCATATGATTCAAATGTTCCCCCAACCGTATCATTCAAATGTTCTCCTCGACCATATGATTCAAATGTTCCCCCAACCATATGATTCAAATGTTCCCCCAACCATATCATTCAAATGTTCCCCCAACGATATCATTCAAATGTTCTCCTCAACCAAATGTCCCCCAACCCTTAGCTGTATAACTGTAACGGCCTCCCCAACAGTATGGTTTATACGGCCTGTGTAGCCGCGTAGTCTGGGATGTCAAGGTGAAAAAAAATGAGGGAATATACACACAGGCGCACACACACGCACACACGCGCGCGCGCGCGCGCTCACACACATACACACCCGCACACACACACGCGCGCGCACACGCACACGCACATGTGTCATTACATTTGTTATCAATAAAAGCTTATTACGATTATCGACCACACCTGCACATGTGTTTGACACCTGTATTATTTCATGAGTAAAGGGATTCGGGTATATCCGTATTTAACACTCGTATGATGAAAGACACTCAGATGTGCGTGTGCCTTAAACCTTTATCAATCCGTGGTTAAAAACACATCTGTGTTTAACGTTCGAATCGATCCATTACGAAAGGCATTTAGAAACTGGTGTGTTTAATTCCCGTATTGATCCATGTCTACTAAAACGCATGTCTTTAACTGTGGATTCATTAACAGGTGTTAAACGTACAGACGGAGGTACAGACATACATGTGTTTGCCAGCTCTTTCAGATCATGATGACATGCTCATCTTCGGCACCTACAGTAATCCATGAATAAAGACATCCATACACATTAATCTTTGACACCTGCATCAATCCAATAATGACATCCAGATATGCTTGTGTTTGACATCAGTACCATTCCACGAATAAAGACATTTAGACAATTTGTGTTTGACACCTGCATCAATCCATCAATACAGACATTCAGACAATATGTGTTCGACACCTTCATTAATCAATAATTTAACACGTATTCATGTTTGTCACCTGCCTCAGTCCATGATTAAAGTCATTAAGACGTTTGTGTGATTGACACCTGCATAGATCCTTGATTTAAGACATTCAGACATATCTGTGCTTGATACCTGCATCAATTCATGATTTATGACATTCAGACATATCTGTGCCATGAATAAAGACGTTAAGAAGATATGTGTCTGTTTGATACCTGCATCAATTCATGATTTATGACATTCAGACATTTGTGATTGACACCTGCATGAATCCATGAACAAAGACATTCAAACATATCTGCGCTCGATGCCTGTATCAGTTCACGAATAAAGACATTCAGACGCATTTTCTGAGTTTGGCAGTTTTGATTTCATCATCTTCGTGTTATGTTGGTGTGTATGTCGGTGATGGGGGATTCGTGTTGTTTGTTGATGCGTATACTAGAAAATAATCTAAGGTTCGATTAAAATGTGTGTGTGCTAGCGTGGACGCGCAAGTCTCAACGTAACTGACCTATAAAAAGGAGGAGTAAAATGTGCCGCAGGAAAGATTTCTTCTCTCATGGCAGCTTGTCTTAAGGACAGAATTTCTGGATCGCCATCAAAGTGAATTTTTCCCACAGAATGTTGCCGTGGACAGGTGTGCTGCCCGCGAAAGTCCTGCATGCAGCACATTCGTGTTGCACACCGGATCTTACCTCAACGCCTCCTTTGAAAGACTGGCACTCGGTTTTGCATTGAAAGTCTGGTAGAAAAGAGAGGAGGGGGGGGGGGGGGGGGGAGAACCGCTGCCCCAGATGAGAAAACACGACCCAGAGTCGTCTGGTCTCCTAAGGCCCCTGTCATACCACATTGTTTCAAGATGTGCCAGGGCCATTCAGTAAGTAAGGTGAACTGTCCTATATAGGGGCTTCTAATACAGGTAGAAGCTTACCTTCTTATTTTTTACGTACTACTCTCCCATCACTGCTACACGTTTTGCCATCGGTGTACGAGTTTGTGTATGTCTTTCTCACCTGATTTGATCATGGATGGAGTTCTCAGCTCTGTAGGTCTGTCTGGCCTGTCTTCGTCACGAACACTGCCCCGACCTTCTCTGATTAATTTAGCTCATTTGTAGACTTTTTTTGCTGAAACATGCTGTTCCATACACAGCAGACATTCGTCTGTGAATTTCACTTGGTTTGCACTGTTCAGCTATGAACTTTATTGATGATCTCTGTTCAGTCCCAGAACATGTGTCTTGGTCGGCCATTTTGTATAATCTAAAAACCGAAAACAAAAAGAAATAAAACAGAATGAAACGAAGTAAAATCAATGACAGGAAAGATAGTTAATTTCTTTTTTTAAGTAAGTTTTTATTTGTATCAGAAGTCCCTATTTAGGACAATTCACCTTATATATTGAATGGCCCTTGTAGTACCCATTCCTAACAGCCCCACACAGTGTACGACAATAAGTATTCCGAAGCTGTTTCTTTTGGGGCAAGCCGCACCCTGCGCCATAAACATAACAGACGGGAAACTGCCACACGTTCAAGTCACTGAACTGCACCGCAGACTGCTCGACTAGTGTGCAAAATGAGTTATCAGTTAGATCCACCTGCTCAGTTTGGAGCTGGCGTCTTCAGTCTGAAATATTGCACCCCGCATATCAAGTAGCCACGGAATAAATCGCTAATCAAAAGGCACCGGTTTGTTTGTTGATTTTTTTTTTTTTTTCGAAACGACCTGTGCCGAAATAAACGCGGAGCAAAGTGTTTTACGTTTCCCGTGACATTCTTTTTTTATGAGTAATGTAAGTTTGGAAGCCACGGAATAAATCGCTAATCAAAAGGCACCGGTTTGTTTGTTGATTTTTTTTTTTTTTTTCATCATGTTCAGAATTCGAAGTGGGTTTGTCCAGTTTTGGCTTTGCTGTTAAGATTTTAAAGTAGACAAAGCAACATGTCTGCTGGAGCGCAGTTCATTGACTTGTGATGCGAGAAACGGTGTTCGTCAGACGATACCTGGTCAAAAGGACTTCCAAACTTACATTACTTATAAAAAAAAGAATGTCACGGGAAACGTAAAACACTTTGCTCCGCGTTTATTTCGGCACAGGTCGTTTCGAATGTGATATGGCCCTTAGCCAATTACTGTCCTAAAAAAAATTGTACCTGAATATTGCAGGAGCCAGAGGCTGATAGGACGCAAATCACACCTTCCACGCTCAGCTTCCGTGCAACGTTCACTCTCCACTCTGTCCGTCGTTTTGCATGTCTGCTTTGGGGTGACAGACTCTGCAGAGTTTGAACGATCGTAGCTGTGGTTTTCCTCAGAAACAGCAAGGTCTATGACAGAACGAGTTCTGTGATCAGATGGAAATCACAAGCCGCAGCGTGGTCAATGAGGGATGAGAGTGCACCACAAATTTCAAAAATCATGCCAGCCTGACGCAGTCAGTACCTGGTACGGGTTATTTACTACCTTTGTGTTCATCAATGCTGAACAGACCTAGGCGTGGCCCTCTCTCCCTCCTCCTCTCTCTCTCTCTCTCTCTCTCTCTCTCTCTCTCTCTCTCTCTCTCTCTCTCACACACACAGACATACGCACACGCGCGATCGCTTGTACACACATACTTATACACATACGCACGCACACACGCGCGCGCGCGCGCTTGCCACAGGGAGTTTCCTCTCCATGAAAATTTTCAAACAGGGCAGATGACGGGACCAGATGAACTGGCATTTTGTGTGCATGTGGAATCATCCATGTCATCACTTTAACAGCTGACGGACAACGAATGGGTAATTAGCTTTTCACCATGAGTGTGACGGCAGTGTGTGACTGGCATGGGAGAAAGCAGCAGAGAAAGACTCTTGAGAGATGACACGAAGAGACAGGGGAGACCATCCAAGACCACGTGGTGCACACTTTGCATCACTCCATTAGTAGCAAACTCACCGGGTCAATCAGTGATAGAACAGGCCCAGATTCCAAACAGGCACAACTGCCTGACACCATCACCATCATCACCACCCAAAGCCCATCAGCTAGGACGTTCATCATCAGGTCCCCCTTCACCTGCCAACCTACAAATATTGCATGCGTATTCACTTGCACCATATGTTCAAAACGGCATGAGGTGGGCGAAACACAGGGCTGCACATGAACCCTTCGATGAGCAGCTAGCTAATGACCACCGGATTGCAGAAAGAAGCCCCTGTAAGAAATCATTTCAACAGAGAAGGCCACAACATCCAACACAGGACCATTGCAGCTGTAGTTACACCAGAAACAGACTGGAGGCATAGGGAAGTTTCTGGAATCCTCTATGATCCGCAGTCTTGGTAACATCACTCCATCAGGCATCAATCAACATGCGTGATTACAAACCGTCTCTGGTGTATACTGCAACAACTGCTGGATGTGTATGGCAAAGATAATGACAATGACAATGTTTAATGATGAGCCAGGCCTTCTACCCATGTGAAGGGGAGGGATTACAAAGGAAAATCATGTCCGGATGCTACATTAAAAATGAACATGATTAAGATCCATACTAACCTGAAGATGAAATTGCAAGATTACGGATTTTAAATATATCGTTAGGTATGCTGCCAGTCTGCACATACATTTAGTATCACACATCAATAACGATAACCTGAAAGTAGAAGGGTGGTTGTAATACTTTTTTTTTTTTTTTTTTTTTTGGGGGGGGGGGGGGGGTATTTTTCTCTATTTTGAGTATTTGGGACAAACGCATATAAAATGGAGTTCACTTTCTGGGACACTCTTACAAAATGGGTAGTTAGGGAGACATTATTACAAGATCGGTACCGATGCGTACGTAATCCTGAAACACCTTATCTAAATCTGATTAAGGTCTTTTTAATACACACTGTTCTAGGTCGAATAAGCATTGAGATGTACCAAAAGATAATTTGAAAGATGCATAAAATGTAAACCGACATTTATCTCTGAATTGACCTTCCCATCCTTGTATGAAACAATCGATTAACCTTTGCTTGAATTCTCTGAGAAAAACATGAATATTTTGAACACGTTTGTGTTCCCACACATGTCCAAACCCATATTTTGTATAAAGAAACCCAACTGTTCTGATTTTCATAATGGAGAGCTAACCACATTTTGTCAGATTTTAAAGGTAGACGATCATCAGACATTCTCAAAAGTTTCAACCAATATTTAACGCATCTTGTATATGTATGAACATGAAAAGGATATCTACCATATTCACCATAGACGAGGACATTAGGTGTCTTAACGCTAACATTTAACAATCTTTTCAACGCAAACAGATGTACTTTTTCAATCAGATTCCGGTCTGCAATGAATCCCCAAACTTCTGAGCGGTATGTTAAGATTGGTAGGATTTGACAATCAAATAATTTAAAGAACACTTTTGGATGCTTTTTACCGATGGACCACAGCAGTTTTAAGATACATACAATCCTCTCTTTGCTTTGGCTGCTCTATCTGCAATAGTGTAGGAAAAGGAGAGGAAGAAGAAAAAATGATTCCAAGGTATTTATACTGATTAACCACTTCTAGCTTATTGCTGCCAAAGAACCATTTTTCTTTTGCTGCAGTGTAACCGCCTTTGTGAAAGACGACCACTTTAGTTTTATCTAAATTAACTGTCAAACTCATTCATTGTGAGGCATCCCTCAAAATATTCAGCTGTAGTTGCAGACCAGTAACTGAGAAAGAAAGCAACAGAACATCAACAGCAAAAACTTGTATCAAAATTTCAATTAAATCTGGGGATAGCTTTTCACCGTGTTTATCATTACGGATTACGTCAATTGCAAGTTCATTAATAAATACTGAGAATAAAACTGGACTGCAAATGTCTCCTTGTCTCAAGCCCCGAGGACAGTAGAATGGTTCAGTACACTGATTGTTCACTTTTACATTAGCTTTCACAATTTCATGCATGTCTTTGACAGCTTCGTACATTTTACCCCTAATTCCTTTCTTCTTCAATATCATCCAAAGGTATTGCCTGTTAACTAAGTCGAAGGCCTTTTTTAAAATCAATAAATGCAATATGTAGCTTGCTCTGATTGAGTAACAGCTTTTGAACTAGTGCTAGAAGAGTGAAAATGTGATCAATTGTACTATGATTTCGTCTAAAACCAGCTTGAGAGGAATCAATTAAATCATTATCTTCAACCCATTCGGTAAATCTTTTATTAAGGATATAACTGTACAACTTGCTTCCAATATATAGCAAGGAAATACCCCTGTACTTGTCAGGACAATCAGGATCACACTTTTTATACACATGTAGAATGATTGACTGTTTTTGGAGAACCGCCAGAATCAAATAAAATGACATCTTGAGATGAGGTTTTTTTTTAATTCGCCACATAATCCATCGGAACCGGATGCTTTTCTAATATTTCAACGCTTTCATAGCATTCTCAATTTCCCATTGCTCTATCGTTCTGTCTAGTGGAACACAGTTCAAGTTTACGTCTACAGGCAAGTAGGTTGAAAAGTATCTTCAAAATCCGTTAAATCAGTATCATTAGATAGATTAATATGAAACTATCTTAAAATCATCAAACCATTCATCAGAAGTGATCGAATGTTGCTTGAATTCTTTAGGTGTAAGAACAGATTTAACAGTGCCCCAAAACGCGTTGAGGATCGCCACCACTATTCACAAGCGTATCTAGAACTCAGTGTTTGTATTCGGACCTCTTGGCGCAAAGCAGAGTTTTATACTGTCTCCTTACAACTGCATACATATATGTGTAATATGTCATGTGTAGATTTTTACTGTCATTATCAACATCATTGTTAGCAATATTGTCGCAAGCTCTGTGAACTGTTCGTAAAACTTTATGTATTTCACGTCTCGCAAGCTCTGTGAACTGTTCGTAAAACTTTATGTATTTCACGTCTCTTTTCTACACATTCTCTGTCAAACTATGGCTTTTGTCTGAAACTATCTACCCTAAACGTCTTTAATATACTTTTTCCAGCCCTCTTGAGATCACCAATGAATGAAACTAATGATGCATCAGTATCAAGATCTATTAAACTACTAGCATCTTGAAATAGTTTCTTAACATCATTATCATTAAACATTGCACAATAATCATTTTTCTTTTCATTATTCCACACAAACTTAGTAAATTTACTTATCATAGTATGGGTCGAGGTTGGTTTCAATTCAATGGCCTTTGGTACTTCAAGGAACATCTCTACAGGCATATGTTTTGATTCATTTCCGGGAATAACTTTCAAATATGAACCCGCAGCACACATACATTAGATATAGTAACGTAATCAATAACACTACATTATAGGCAATGTAAGTGAAGTCCCCCCCCCCCCCCCCCCCCCTCCCATCACCCAAACCAAGCCCATTCACTATATTTAGGTTATACCGAGCACATATTTGAAGTAAATACTTACCAAATTCATTTGTAACACCATCCTTTGACTCCCTACGATATCTACTTCACAGTGTCGAATTCTCTGCATCTTCACCAATAAAGTCGCCTATGGAGTAATCAGAAACATTACCTGTTCTGGCATTCAAATCTCCAAAACAATGATAGGTTGTTCGCCATTTTCTTCAAATAATTCAGCAATACAATAGTCCGAAAAACTTTTTTTTTTTTTTTTTTCTTTTTTTTTAGCTGTCCCAACGTCTGCGCAACCTCAGAGGAAGTGCACCCACGGCTGCTCATTCCGACACCCCGTCCACAGCCACAGCCCGGTCGGCCCCGCCGCAGCCCCAGCACCGGCAATCCACAGGGAGCAATCAATATAAAGTCGCAACCTACAGGAGGAGACACTGCACTGCTGCCGAGTCACTTCGGTGGTGTTCAGTGGCGCCTGTTCTGATCTAACATACGCAGGACACCACCTACTAAGCCCCCTACTGACGACGATAATTGCTTAATCGCGGAGCCGGCGTGAGTGAGCTCTCCCCTCCGGAGGGCGCCACCACGTCCGTCCAACGATAGCTCCCATAGATTCGCCGATACCGACCCCGACGGAAACTAAACCAAGGCCATAGACGTGGAGAGGACATCGAAACTGAGGTCACCATGTGAGCAGGGCAAGAAGGGCCACGGAACTTGAGACTTTTTTTTTTTAATGCTGATCGATGAGAATGCGGGTGATTCAGATGATGCTACGGATTTCCATTTCAGTCTGAGACTACATGACAGGGTTGTATTCTACGCTTCCTTTCATAATATATCCCGGCGTCAACCAGGCCCGAGAGATACAGGCACCTGCAGTTTTGGTCAGGAAATCTGAGCAACACTCTCAGAAACGCATCCATTAGTGGATTAAACTCGACTGTGTGGTCCCAGTCTCCCCAACTGAGTCCGCAGCTAACTCGACTCTGGGTAAGAGCCGGTCAGGGCAGAAAGACCCACATGACTCTGATGGGATTCGAACCCACGACCTCCCAGCCGGGAGTCCGCGATGCTAACAACCACTTCGCCACGGCGGCTGGTCCGAAAAACAATTTCAGTTTCAGCATAAAAGACACTATTTGAAGGTGGGATATACAGACCAATCAAAAAGCACTCAGTAGAAAGACCCGTTTGTTGTTTCGATATCTTGAGAACCAAGCAGGTGTCATTTTCAACTGCGATGTGTGTAATATATCTAGCCAGCTTTTTCTGTACAAGAAGCACAATTCCACCAGACAGTCTAGCGGTAACGGAATCAAAAACTTGCACACAAGGTGAAATATATACCTCATGATAAGGAAACCGGTGACTTGGGAAGGAAACTGAAAAAAATAAACAACAGGAATGAAATCGTAAACAAATACAAAACAGCGAACCTCATGATCATACACCGTTGACAAACCTTCCACAGTATAAGTCACGAACCGTATGTTTTACATGTTTTGAAATGCCAGATTGTTGAGCCGTGGGGTGATTTGAAACACAGGCAGGGCCGAATTCCTAGCTACTAGACGGGGTAGGGCTGCATGAGGAGTGAATCTGTCTGTCAGGTGTGTTTGGCGACATTTGGCTCTGCTTCGGATTTGAGGTGGATGGCATGGTGATCTGACTGGGGTTTCGTTTTCGTATGAAACCTGAGGAATGATATAGGCACAGGCAGGGGACTGGCCACTAGCTACAGGAGGCTGCTGGGACTGAAACATGGGCTGTGAAAAAGACTGACTTTCCACATCGTCGGAGTTCCAATTATCACACGGTCTAGAACGGAGGAATGGTCGGCTGAGACAATCCCAGTGGACAGGAAACAATTCAAGTTGTCCGTTGTCATAGGCACAGTATGGGCAGGTGAACCAGCATGAGTATACGCACTGTTTTTGTGAACTTGCACTGACCGGTAAAGGAGTGCTGATCACGCTGGAAGCCGTGGTGGTGCAGGAGAATGAGGTGGCAGTTTTTTATGTAGACGGCACTGTCCTCTGGCTCAGGTGCGAGGGTACCAAACTAGCAAGATCAGGTCCTGTGGAGCAGCAGCACTGTCACCAGGGACGGAAGACTTGGTGAAGCTGTCTGACGGATACTGGCCTTGGTTAGCGGCATTCTCTTAGGACGAGGCGTTAAGGCTGAAGAGGGAGGGCAGGGCGCAGGGCAAGAGGACCCGTCGTTCTGCTGAACTGAGGCACGCGTACGTCTGAGGGCAGGAAAGGATTCCATATCAGAGGGAGAAATGGGCTGACGGGTTGACGCGGCTAGTTTTTAATTTTGGCGTGATGGCTTTGCCAGAGAACGTTGTCTGTTAACCCGGTATCCATGGCGCTGCTCTCTTCTGCTGTCATGAACATGCAGGCGTCCGTTGCGAAAGAAGACACGTCGACCATCTTCCTTCTCGCGTCTGATGACATTTTGCTATCTGTTTGTGAGATCGCCACCCACACGAATGTTCAGCGTGTCAGCTAAGTCCTTTCTGCTGTCCTTTTCACGTAGTTTGTCACTCTACCAGTGTAGTTTCGCAATGAGGGGACAGGGGTAGGCAGAGTGATCTCTTATCCGTCCTACACGATGAGCCCGTTCAACGTCATCCAGGGACCAAGTCTTGAAGGGGCAGAACCTGTTCAGAAGCTGAACCACCTTCATGGCGCAGTCAGAACAACTTTCGTTTTCTTCCTCGTAGACGTTGACAAATCTCACGTTGTTTGTCTTGCTTCAAGCTTATCAATATCATCATCCCCATTCTGAAAGACTCCATTAAAGTCATCCTTCCAGTCTACGACTTGGTTGTATCTCCTTTCAAGAAAAGCACACTTCTCCGTCAAGACTTGCACGGCCTCGTTCAATTCTTCCATTTGTATGAGAAGATCAGAATGTGTAGGTCCTTGGTTTGCTGCTGTGGGTGGCAAAGAGACAGACAGACAGACAGACAGACGGGCAGACAGACAGAGGAGGAGGAGGATGGATAATATGGGAACGGTTTCTTTGGAACTTATACATAGTGTGAGAGAATAATGTGTGTGTGTGTGTGTGTGTGTGTGTGTGTGTGTGTGTGTGTGTGTGTGTGTGTGTGTGTGTGTGTGTGTGTGTGTGTGTGTGTGTGTGTGTGTGTGTGTGTGTGTGTCCCCTTCCCCTTCCCCCTTATTCGCGTATTTCATCTTATTTTACATACCTGTTTAGTTTCCTACAATTTACTTATTTATTTATTTATCTATTCATGTATGTGTCTGTTTATTTATTTATTTATTCATTCGTTCGTTCATTTATTAATGTATTTAATCGTGTGTTTAGTTTATTTACATATCATTTAATTCATTAATTTATTTACTCATTTACTCTCTGATTGATCAACTTTCTCATTTACTTATTCATATTCATTTATTCATATATTCAGTTATTTATATATTCATTCATTTATTCATTACGCACATTTCATTTCTTTACTTATTCATGTATTCCCCTATTGATCTCCCTGTTCATTTACTTATTTACTCATTCCTCTTCAGAAAGGCAGACGGGAGCGCAAGTGGGAAGCAGGGGGGTGGGGTGGGGGTTGAGGAAGATTAGAATCAGACGTATATAGTGAGTGAGGTATGAAAATACTGAGTCTGCATGACGAAAAACTTGTTTTGTCGCTAGAACCAAGCTTCAAATAATGAATCGAAAGACTTCGCTCGTCCATTGCAACCCCAGATTCTCCTTTAACCATTTGCTCACCACTTTTATACTCTTCATAAGGTTCAGTAATCACCTTTACCTTCTCCGTTGAAACTTTGTTTACAGCAGATTTACCTCGGTCGCTTTCACTTTTTCTTTATTCTTTTTACATGCATTTTTCTTTCACTGCCACTACATCTTATTCTCTCTTTTAGAGAAATACTCATCATACATAAATTTGACCTCTTTCACACTTTAATGATTACAGTTTTATGTAAACTTTATAATCTTTTTTATAATAAACATTTTATTTTTCTCTTTTTGCATAAACAATCTACACACATATGATCATCAGCAAATTTGACAAGTGAAATGAAGTGACTTCCACCACTCGAGCGAAATGTTGAGATCACTCAGGAAAGATCTGATTGTCTTGCACCGAATTCGCTCTGCCGTCGAACACATACCAACCACAACTCCTGGGACAAGGACTTCAGTACATCTACAAGGGACTTCAGAACATCTACTCACTACTTCTTGACGGCAGACTTACAATGACTGAAATGAGCCGTTACCTTCAATCCGAGAATAAAACAAATCTCCTTTTATTCACGAGCGTAGGCTGTCCCCTTAACCAACAATGATTTCACAGAGAATTATCGCTGAATATGTATATACACTTTTTTTTGGTACGAGAAGCAATGCCTCCTAATACATATTAATCAAGATCTTTCAACTAAACATGAAAGCACACTCCTTCCTAACAAAAGTTGTAGGTGTACCCTACCGCCTTTCGACCGCAACCTTCCCCTAAAGATCAAAACAATTCTCACAGCAAGAAGAAATAACTCTTTTTTTTATGTTAATTGCGATCTTCGTCTAAAGACCATTGTGCACGTCGGTGCACACACAAAAAAAAGGCAACAGGTGTCCCCTCACACCTCCTAACTCCCACTGAAGAGAGTGAAACAGAGTAAACGCCAGGTTACTGAAAACAAGGCAAAGGTAGAAATGAACACACAAAACAAGGTACAAAGTAGCGTTCACTCTAGACACAACACAAAACAGATAAGAGGATATTCGACGACAACTACCGGATATGTCTTCTTCAGACTATACACTTGATAGACATGAAACGGAAGAATAAATACATCCAACAGTGCCTGAAAGTCTCCCAACCGACCAACGAATGTAAGGCTTCCACGCTGTTTTTCTACCAAGTGATAACACCTCACAAGATAACAAGCATGCATTCCACTGTAACAGTTTCCTTCAGAGGAACAATCAAGACCGTCAGATGACTAAGCATCTTTCACATCTCTCCCTGACTGACAAATCGTCTTCTGATCAACAGCAAATTCAGAGCTACCAACCATCGGCCTCGGCAGAATCTTTTATGATCAAAATAATGGAAGTCATTCTGCTATTCCGCTTGTTAAAACAATCTGCTCAAAAAAAAAAAAAATTGTTTATTTGCAGAATCTGCACATCTGCCGTTCGTATAGCCCATGAACTGTTTGGAAACTTACGGTTCAGCTTCCTCCGCCGCCACCTATCGAAACGATCTCCTAGACCGATTAACCCTGAAGCAGAAAAGAAGAAAACGAAATTAGAACAGAAGTGCAGATTCAGGTTGCTTTCTGCTGTCATGATAGGAGTGCTGCTGATTCCAGTCAGCAGTTCGGCCTGTGAAAGTGATCAGCCTTGTCGGGAAGAACCTTACAGGTTTTTGTCGCACCTTGGGTCAAGACACTACAGCGCCATTGATGGTTCTGAAGTGCAAAAATGAGCCAAGTCATGAGACGAAACTTAGAGACAGTGTGCTTCAAAAATGTGAAAGAGCACCAATGTGTTGACAGATACAGTGATTCCATGAAAGCACTTGACAAAAGGACAGGAAATGTAGTGTCTGGAATGTCGTTGTTTGGTTTTGGGTGCGATAGCGTATATATTCCTCTCAACTGTCAGAAATCCCGCTCAATTTCAAAAATATTGCTCGCAAGTCTCTTCAGACGTCAGCAGTTCTTGATATCACATTACGATTCAGAAAACTGAGGTACAGTGGTGAGCTGAAGGAAAGCACCTTTCAGAGTGTTTTCTAGCTTCCAGTTTGACACCATACCTGTTATTAACCTACAACAATGTGCATCGTTTCAACCAGTAGCTTCCCCCACTCTTTCATAATCTCATACCACCAGAAATTACAACTGATTAGGATCCCGGCTTCATAACTGGGTGTATACAGGTGTCTGCCTATGCCAGTATGTTATTTGACTGTACGCGTGTTGAAAACAGCTGCAAACTCTTCCCATCAACTCTCGCTGCCGTGAGAGTTCATGTTTCGCTAGGATCAAGATCTCCAATCGGAACCTGCTGAGTGAGTAGTGAGAGGACGGTGTCCTCACACACACACACACACACACACAAAACAAAAACAAAGAAAAAAAAAAAAAAAGAAACAAAAAAAAAAATCAACCGTGGGACTGGTCCGGTCTATACATACAACGTCAACAAACTTCACACCTGTGGGATAATTGTGGCTCAATAATCTACCCCTCTCCCCCCCCCCCCCCCCCCCCCCCCCTCCCCATCCTCCACTCCCACCTCTCCACGTCCTCTGCCACGTTCCCTTTTTATTGGCCCACCTCATTCCACCCCGCAACCCGTCCTTATCAACACACACACACACACACACAAACATGAAACATATATATATATATATATATATATATATATATATATATATATATGTGTGTGTGTGTGTGTGTGTGTGTGTGTGTGTGCGTGCGTGCGTGTGTGTGTGTGTGTGTGTGTGTGTGTGTGTGTGTGTGTGTGTGTGCGCGCGCGTGCGTGTATGCGTGTGTGTGTGTGTGTGTGTGTGTGTGTGTGTGTGTGTGTGTGTGTGTGTGAACAAACATACTATGGTATTGCACACCAGCCTTTTTCTGGGATAGCATTCTTCTTAAAACCGAAAAGGCAGTGGAATCAAATTACCACTTTCCGCGGTCACTGAGGAGAAACAATCAGGTTTCGAAAAGACCGGTATCTGACCAGGAGTTATATGTTAGTGAGCTTCCTCCCCATTGGAGATTGTCTCCCCCTTTGGAGACTATAAGCTTGCTGAAGGTTTATTTTGAGAAGCATTTATTATTCCTCATCACCCACTCAAGCACATACTGTTAGTTAGGCAGAATTATCTACCATTGCAGATATGAAGGTTTATCACCCCCCTATTTCTACAATCTAGGACATAAGAGCAAGCTTTGTTTATAATTTGTTTATAATTTCATATATACATACATACACACATATATATATATATATATATATATATATATAGTGTGTGTGTGTGTGTGTGTGTGTGTGTGTGTGTGTGTGTGTGTGTGTGTGTGTGTGTGTGTGCACTCGCGCAGAAAAACACAGCAGGCGCGCAAATACATTACGAAGCACATCTGCATTGAATGCATAACCACACGATCTCTCTACTACGTCCACCCTTCTCTCTCTCTCTCTTTCTCTCTCCCTCTCTCTCTGCCACCTTCGAAACGACAAGACGTTGATATGAATCGTGACACCTCCAGCTGTTACGTTCAGCACCGGGAATCGAAATCTGGTTTACCAGATGTGTGTGAATGCACACACAGTGACAGTATGGGCCTACAACCTTTCACACACACACACACACACACACACACACACACACACACACACACACACACACACACACGTGCGTGCGTACGCACGCACATACGCATGTACAGAGAGAGAGAGAGAGTCGTCATGTAAGTTCTAGCTGAGACATTTACTTGACCACACACACACACACACACACACACACACACACACACACACACACACATACACACACACATGTATATAGAACACACATATTCCAACACTAGAGTACTGGAAATGGGTCTTCCACAAGAATCAGTATTATCTCCAATTTTATTTAATATCCTAATTGCAGATATAACAAAAGGCTTATCCAACGACATAGTTTTAGTACAGTTTGCTGATGATATATGTCTGTGAATGAAAGTTACTATGAAAAGAAAACCCCCATTAAGATCTTGAAATATGTTAAGATCAAATATCAACATGAATTAAACAAAATCAGTAGTTTCTTACATGAAAATGGATTGACACTATCGACCGAAAAAAAACAACAAATCTAATGCTTTTTAACTCTGGATATGACCCAGAGAAACTTCCACAATTTACCCTGAATGGGTCAACCTTACAATACGTCAGATCTGTTAAATTCCTAGGAGTATATTTAACATCAAAACTGTCATGGAAACCAACATTCAATATATTTTGAATAAAGCAAGAAAAAGTTTAAACTTTCTAAAGATCATAAGCAAAGAAAAATGGAGACAAGATAAAGAGAGGTTAACACTCCTATCTTCTGCTCTTGTGCGCTCTAGATTGATTTATGCTCAAGAAGTCTTCTTTAGTGCCCCACAGCATTTACTTAATAAGTTTCAAAGTGTAGACTGCAAAGCATATAAACTTGCTCTTGGAGTTCCCACACATACATGTAACATTGGGAACGTATAATGAAATTGGAGTCTTACCTTTGAATGAGTTTCGAAAAATGTCCTCCTCTAAATTCGTTTTAAAGAACCTTTCACAGAAAAGTTTCTGTACAAATGAAGTATCTCTCAATTCAGAGACAGATTTTGCTAAAAGAGCAAAACACATAAAATCAACTTAATCTATTCAGTCATACACATCTACTCTTCTTTTAAAAAAAAAAAAAAACAAACATTAACCAAAGTGAAATAGCTGTCAACTCGTCTTTTTCATCCATTCCCAAATGGAAACAAGCCAAAGCAAATTATGTCAGAAACTATACTGAACTGAACAAAAACGACCCACCATATCTTTAAAATATTATGTAAATTCTCATTTCGAAAATCAATATAAGGATCATCTTCAAATTTTTACAGATGACTCAAGTGTTAGATGGCCACATAGAACAGGAGCAGCTTTTATAATACCAAAATTAAAAGTAGAGAAATTATATCATCTTGGTGTGTACACTTCTCAATTTTTACTGCAGCAGAATTAGTTGCCATTTTAATGTCCCTAAAGTATGTTTTCAATTTTTCCATAGAAAATTGTCCACTTTTACTGTGCAGTGATTCAAAGTCAGCTCTTTCTGCCTTTACACTCTTTAAATCCTAAAATTCGTTGCAAGACAATTACAGAAACCAATTACGTGACACATCTCCTATCGATGAAAAGAATGAATGTGACGTTCTGTTGGGTGCCCTCGCATTGTGGAATCTCAACAAATGATAAAGTCGATCAAGCTGCACGGAGAGCAGCTCGAAATACTTAAGGCACGACTGCACTGAACATTCCGTTAGATCTATCAAAATGTTATACTTTGATTAATAAAGAATCTTTTTAACAGTTTCAAAAGGGTATTGAGAGACACAGATAGTCAATATTTTCACAATTGTATACAACCAAATCCTGACATTCACCCCAAGACTAAATTAGACAAATTCAAAAGTCCGATATCTAGAGAGGTAGTAACCTTAATTCATAGGATGCGTTTGAATTCACTTCGAACTAAATACAGCAAAATGTTAAATGCGTATGTGGGGAAATTCTTAGTGTTAAGTCACCCATTACTAGATTGTCCAA
>JADBJO010005960.1:122500-126973 GCA_016801955.1 Conus betulinus | reverse complement strand
GGCTCCATTGGGAAGACTGGGACCACACAGTCGAGTTTATCCAGATGGGTCTCTGCGAGCGTTGCTCAAATTTCTGACCACAACATTGCAGGTGTCAGTAGCTGTCGGGCCTGATGACGCCGGGATATACAATGAAAGTAAGAGTAGATTCCAGCCCTGTCAGACAGTCTCAGACCCGAATGGAAACCCCGTAGCATCGTCTTCATCAACCTCATCCTCATCGGATAAGCACAAAAAAAATAATAATATTTTTTGAAGTCTCAAAATTCTGTGAACCTTCGTTCCCTGTTCTCATAGTGACCCAGTTTCCATTGGTTCTTCACGCCTATTGCCTTGGTCTGGTTCTGTCGGGGGGTCACGGCTATCGGCAGTTTCATGGGGACAGTCAGTGGGCGGACATGGTGGCGCCTTCCGGAGGGACAGCTCACTTACGCCAGATCCACATCTAAGCAAATACTGTCGTCAGCAGACAGGGGGGGGGGGGGGGGGGGGGGGGGGGGGGGGGGGGGGGTGAGCTTAGCAGTTGGTGTCCTGCCTGAGGCATGTTGCCTCAGAACAGGTGCCGCTGAACACCACCGCAGTGAATCGGCAACAGTGCAGTGCCTCCTCTGGTGGGTTGTCTCTTGACGACCTGACATTGACTGCTCTCTGTGAGTTGCCGGTGCAAGGGAGCTGTGGTGGGTCGGACCGGGCTGTGGCTGTGGACGAGAAGTCGGAATGAGCGGCGTGTTGATGAGATGGCAAAGAAGATTAGACAGCAAAAAAAAAAAAAAAAAAAAGAAAAGAAAAAAAAAAAAGAAAAAGAAAAAAGAAACCCATCTTGCCTTCCAAGCTGTGCAGCCCGTTTAACACATCAACGCGACGTACGTTGGCCAAGCCATGACATGCTCACATTGACATGGAAACCACAGCAATGCTTTTTTTTCTTTGTTTGTTTGGGTTTGGTTTGGTTTCATTTTGTTTTGTTTTTGTTTCGTTTTGTTTACTTCATGTTGCTGACCATGTCGTAGGCGATTGGCAAGTAAGCGTGTATGATCGAGTTCAGTGGAGAACAGTTACCCCAGGTTCAACTGGTTTGGCCCGAGGAGAGCACGCCACACCACCGTGCTGCACGTGCTTGACTCTCAGTGTCTTTCTGGCGCGTCTTCCGATCCGCAGGTTGGCAGGTTTAGGGGTTATGGACCTGTTATTATTTCATCAATGGGACGGGAGTTGCCCTGCATGTTTGTTGTCTACTGCTTACTGTTCTCTGCCTCATTCAAGATTTCCTTTCAGACTAATCAAACTGAGATTACCTGTATTTGCTGCTGTTCGGCTGTGTGTTTGTTGACTTTTTTTTGTTACACGATCGAAAAAGGCTCTGCCAGTCTGGAATAAATGTTTAATTTGTATTTTTCATTTCTCGGTTGTTGTTGCTGTGCAGTTGTGACAGGCACAGGGTCTGTTTTGAAACATCTTTGGTAGGCGGAAGGGGGGGGGGGGGGGGGGGGGGTCCTTGGGGTGGGGGGGGGGGGGGTGTGTGCTCTGTGTTTGTGTGCATGTTTGTCATTTCTGGGGCGATTTGGTGTCATAAACAGCATTCATGTGGAGGCATTGACCTGAATTTATTCTACTGATGGGAAGTGGGAGTTGCCCCAACTTCTTTGTCATTTAGTTCATACGTTCTCTGATGACATGCTCCTATATGGTCCTGCTGGGAAAGAGAGAGAGAGAGAGAGAGAGGAGAGAGAGCGAGAGAGAGGAGAGGGAGAGAGAGAGAGACGAGAGGGAGGAGAGAGAGAGAGAGAGAGGAGGGGAGAGAGAGAGGAGGGTACATTCACACAGGGGGTACGAAAAACGATCGAAAACAACGCTCACATGCAGGGCACGCAGAGCGCGCAAAATGCAAAACGCAGAACTAAAGAACGGTGTAAAACAAACATTTAGGACAATGAAAACGAAGAACGAGAAACCACTTATCTTCTCATATTCGGCGCAAAATGGCTCTTGGATGCTGTCATCCTACAGAAATTTTGCACCGATTATGAGAAGACAAGTGGTTTTCATGTCCTAAATGTTGTTTGTGTTCTTGCCTGAAGAAGACCCAAGAGGTCGAAATGCATTGTGTTTTGTCCTGTAATTTGTTTGTCTGTATCTGTGGCGGTAATTAACCCCTCTTCTTTTGAAATTTTGCTTCATTTTCCGCCCTCGGTCACCTCATTTCAAAACTAACGATTGGTGGTCGGACTGCAGTGAAAAAACAAATGGTGTGGAAGGAAGCCACCAGCCGCCGTGGCGAAGTGGTTAGCGTCGCGCGACTTCCGGCTGGAAGGTCGTGGGGGTTCGAATCCCATTAGAGTCATGTGGGTTTTTTTCTGCCCCGACCGGCTCCTATCCAGAGTTAGTTTGCTGCGGACTCAGTTGGGGAGACTGGGACCACACACAGTCGAGTTTCATCCACGTAATGAACGCGTTTCTGAGTGTTGCTCAAGTTTCCTGACCAACACTGCAGGTGCCTGTATCTCTCTGGCCTGGTTGTTGGCCGGGATATATCATGAAAGGAAGCGTAGAGTACAGCCATGTAGTCTCAGACCTAAATGAAAATCCGTAGCATCATCTTAATCATCCTCATTCTCATCGATCAGCATAAAAATATGTCATCAAATTCTGTGGCCCCTTCATGCCCTGCTCTCATGGTGACCTCAATTTCGATGTCCTCTCCACGTTTGTGGCCTTGGTTTTGGTTCCGTCGGGGTCACCGGTATCGGCGAGTCCATGGGGGGCTGTGTCGTTGGACGGACGTGGTGGCGCCCTCTGGGGGAGCTCACTCACACCGGCTCCGCGACTAAGCAATTATTGTCGTCAGCTGGGGACTTAGTAGATGGCGTCCTGCGTATGTTAGATCAGAACAGGCGCCACTGAAACACCACCGAAGTGACTCGGCAGCAGTGCAGTGTCTCCTCCGGTAGGTTGCCACTTGACAACTGACACTGACTGCTCCCTGTGGATTGCCGATGCCGGGGCTGCGGCGGGGCCGCCGACCGGGCTGTGGTTGTGGACGGGGTGTCGGAATGAGTGGCGTGGGTGCACTGCCTCTGAGGTGACGCAGAGGTTGGGACAGCAAAAAAAGAAAAAAATTTAATGTGTGGAAGCCGGAGCCCGCCAGGCTGTGCTATGGATTGGACAATGTAGCCTTCACATGGCAATCACGAAGACAAGAAGACATTTTTGAATGGACATCCATTCATTTGCATGGCCACGTCAACATCCCAGCACTTGTGACAATCTCCGGACTGCTTTGCTGGGGAATCTTACCATTCCAGCTTCTAGATCCCCCCCTGCCTGCCTCCCCCGCCCCCTACCTCCTCCCTTTTTGTCCCCTCCAGGTTGTTTTCGGAACAGTCAATCGGCTTTCAGAAGGAAGCCGGAAAAAAAAGCGGGTATACCAACCACGCTCCCTTCACAGCGCTTCCCTGAGCTGCTTGCTGCACCCAGACCTGCTCTCCGGCACCCAGATGGGCAGTCACCAAGCTGGAGCCTTGGTCCACGTGGTCCTGGCAGTACACCAGAACCAGGGGCCGCCTCCTGATATGCTGATGGTGAGGGAGAATACATAGCCGCGGGCCCCGGCTCCCATCTGCGAGAGGAAGAAGGAGAGTAGGCGCGGCCACTGGAGCCGTGAAGAAGCCGGTGTGAGGGTCGTAGCCGTTGCCCGTGTTGAAGACCACGTCATCGAAGCGCAGCGCAGCGTCGCCTGGTTCCCAACAGGAATTCCGTTGACCTCGTTGTCTGCTTTGAATCGTACCGTGAAGGCCACTGGGTAACATGAACAGGACAGGGGCGGATCAGACACAAAAAGTCAGCTGTCAGCCTACCCTCTTCTTGGGCATGAAGTGTTGTGTACATCAGAAGCAAAACAAAGAAACTATAGACTTAGACAAGTTTAATCCGTGTTGTTTATTGCCCACTCGACCGCAAAAAGGACGCATCAGGGCCTTCGATCACCTTGTCGAACTCATATGAGGTCAGAATGTATTTATAACAACAAATAAATCACGTACTTTGCCTTGTTATACTGCCACTAGAGGTTTCTGAGTGACCAGGGGAATATGTACAAATTTGTCGAATCAATCACTAAACATTGCATAAAAATTCTGTCTTCTACGCATCTGCCGAAAGCTAACCCTAACCTGACCTTTATCTTAACCTACTCTAATCGTTAAACGTTAAGAAAGCTTATTAAAAAACAACAGCCACAGCAGCAACAGAAACACATCAATAATGACAACAACAATAACAAATCATGCAAAGAAACTTTTTTTTTTTTTTTTGCGTCTTTTGTTTAGCATAGTAACTTTAATTCCTGCCATTTGCTTGTCACATGTGTAATTATAAACATCTGAACACACTGTAAGCATTAGCTTGTTGATGTTCAAATTTTCACATTTTTTTTGTAAAGCGACGTGATTGTAAAGTGGAAATAAAATGTATTTA
>JADBJO010005960.1:92500-117500 GCA_016801955.1 Conus betulinus | reverse complement strand
GAGAGTGGAGGTTGGCAATAGTCGGCTGATTCCAGCAAGTGGTGGGTGCACAGCGCAGATCTGCGACAGTAGGCTACTGATGCGGCGATTTTTGTTTTTTTGTTTGTTTTTTTTTTTGTTTTTTTTTTTTTTTTTTTTTTCTCTCACAACGGGAGTCTTGAGGACTTGCAACACGTTCTGGATCGGATTTAGATCTGGACTTTGAGAGGGGGCAAGAAAAAACATGGAACTCTGTGCTGTCGCTTCCAGGTCTCGGTGTGAGCTGAGTGGTAAACAGTGGCGTTGTCTTCTTGCAGGTACCAACGTTTGTTTGGGTAGTTTTTTTTTTTTTTCAGCACATCAGTGTACTTCTGACTGTTCATACTGCCTTCCACGAACACCAGTGGTCCAACTCTGGCATACGAAATGGATCCCCACTCCATCAATTTCAGTGAAGTCTTCGGGCCAAGATGGACGCTGCACAGAGAAAGCACTGACCACTTCTCTTCGACTTTCCTCCATAGTTTTACACTTCCATTGGGTTTGATCACAATGGTCATTTCATCACTGAAAATAACATTTTTCCACTGATCGTTCACAGTCCAGTGAAGTTCACTCCTACAGTACTGCAGCCGCTTCTTTCTGTTCACTTCCTTGATGACTAGTTTCTTCACTGGGGGATGCTTTGAATAGCCAAGTCCATGCAAAAATGCTTGATCGTCTTTTGGCTGACTTCAACCGAGTCTGATGCACGGAATGCGGCTGAAATTTCAGAAACTGTGGCAGATCTGTCCCGTTTTACGATCTTTGACAGTGCAGGCACGCACCTGTTTGTGAACACGACCTACCACTCCTAGGTTTGTTTTCTACTCTTTTTTTTCTGTCACAAAATAGCGCTTGTAAACTTTTCCAACGGTTGACCTGTTCAAGTTCAACACATCTGCCACCTCAAACACCCTAAGCCCCTGGTCTATCAACGACACAATGTATTTTTTCGTCTCCTCTGTGAGCTGTTTGTTTGTCAATGCCATGCCAGATCTAACAGCAAACCGCAAGCACCAAACGACAGTTCCACGATTTTCTTAACTTCACACAAAAGAGTACACTGTGAAAAATGACCGTCAGTGGTTTTTCGGTACACAACCATGTCACCAACGCTGAAATATTGGCTAGACAATGTAGTGGAAACAACCACTTCAAATCTGTCCGCCATTAGAGGGGACAAACGTGTGTCCCTTTAACTGTCTTCAGCTTACTCCAGGTGCCATAGAAACGTGTTTATTACTGTTTGTTAATGATGTTATTCTACTGCCCGACTCAGTCACTGGCCTTCAGAATCATCTCTGTAGACTGAAAGTTGAAGCAGACTGTTTAGACCGTTTGTTAATGATGTTATTCTACTGCCCGACAGTCACTGGCCTTCAGAATCAACTCTGTAGACTGAAAGTTGAAGCAG
The DNA here is from genome assembly GCA_016801955.1 of Conus betulinus. Taxonomy (NCBI): domain Eukaryota; kingdom Metazoa; phylum Mollusca; class Gastropoda; order Neogastropoda; family Conidae; genus Conus; species Conus betulinus. The sequence continues at coordinate 116,065 of JADBJO010005960.1, read as the reverse complement.
ACCGTTTATGCTTGATCAATCTTGAAAAAAAAAACAGGCATAGTGTACGGCTCGAGGCATAGATCGGCTCGAGTTTTATGGAAATGAAAATTTAAAATAACAAATTCATGTAGATATCTTGGAATATATTTTACAACAAACTGAGTATTACTACTGCTTTGTCTGAGGCTTGTAGGAAAGGAAAAAGGGGGGTCACTGAGATGTTAAAATCACTAAGAAGGTTAAATACAGTAGAATTACAGTTATTTCTGAAATTGTTTGAGACATGGATTGAACCAACTGTGATCTACGTAGCCAACAGTTTCGGGTCTTAAGAAAGATAGTTATCTCATAGAAACTGTAGATACATTTGGCTTTAAAAATATTTCTGAACGTTCCCCCTGATCGGCTCAAACTGGTCTACAGAGAAACTGGTAGATATTCTCTTACTATGAAAACAACTATGAAATGTATTAGATATTGACTAAAGCTCCTTCAATTACGTTTCATGTGAAAATGGATTTGGTAGTGCGGATGTCTAAAGCAGTTTGGAAGCCAGTGTAATTATTTTGCTGAATTTAAAGACAGACTGATTTCGTACGAAACGCAAAAACTGGCATTCAGCACGAGGAAACAATGATAAAATATAAATGGTATTATTCTTTTAGGAACATTTTCCAGCCAGAAAGATACTTGTCTTCAATTACATATAGATGGCACAGAGATAACCTGATAAGATTTCAGGTTAGTGGGCTTAATAACTGCAAGCAATGGTTTCTTGATGAAAAGCAGGCTGATGGTAAATGTCCATCGTGCGAAAAAAAAAAACAGAAAATGAAATTCATTTCTTATTCCACTGCACAGCTTACAAAGATGTCCGCATGCAATATACTGTACTTGACTCACCTCCTTATATTACTGACCGGAATCGTATCGCAAATGTTTTGTCGAGCAACAATAGAAATGCATAATAGATCTAGCAAAAGTCATAGCACAAGCTATGAACATGAGAAAAAAAGACAATAGAAAGAAGCAGCCAGTGTATCATTTAATCACTGAAATGCTTGTCAAGATGATCCACTATCGTGTGCCTGTATGTGCATGAGTGTGTGAATGCAGAAGAAGGGGGGGGGGGGGGGGGGGGGTGGGGGAAGGGGTCTAGAGGTGGGCTGGGGTTGGGAGAAGGGGCGAGTAGGGGAGGGAGCTGTCTGAATGAGTTGTGGGCGAGGGATGGCGGGAGAGGGGGGGGGGGGGGAGGTGGTGAGCGATTGATTTCACCGAGTTATGTTGTTTGAACATAACTCGGTGAAATCAATCGCCTTTCCCCTTTGTCAGAAGGCCTTAATTGCTGACTGGACGATGACATGTTTGTTATTATCATTCTGTGTGTGTGTGTGTGTGTGTGTGTGTGTGTGTGTGTGTGTGTGTTGTCAGTACAACAACATGTTGATCTGACAGTAACTGGTTTCAGTCAGTCAGTCAGTGTGTGTGTGTGTGTGTGTGTGTGTGTGTGTGTGTGTGTGTGTGTGTGTGTGTGTGTGTGTGTGGCATCCTTGCTTGGCTGTGAGCAAGACGGAATTCTCGGAGCGGACAAAAAAACTCAACAACGAAACATCCAAAGTGAGTCCATTGAGCCTGTGAACATTATCCTTTCACTTTTGAAGAGTGTCCTCAACACTTGGTTGACACACACAGCCCTGTCTTATTTCCAAATCCAAGTAAAGAGAGTCCAACTGTTGCTGTGCTTCGCCCAACACCAGCACGTCAAACTCGCACATGACGACCCAGTCACAGCAACAAGAGTTGTAGAGGTGTTTGAAGCAAATGTCCATCGCCAGCCATCGGTGACAGGCAAAGAACCAAGACGCACAGGAATTCTGCAGTTCCAGAGGAATAAATGAGCTGTTCCTCCTCTCTCTCTCTCTCTCTCTCTCTCTCTCTCTAATTAGACACACAGCATGTGAGTGCGCGCGGCTCATGCACTTAATTATCTATTGATTCGCTCACAAACACAAACACACTCCTGTCGACTCGCACATTGATTTTCATAGACATAATCTCCTAGTATGTCTCTCTCTCTCTCTCTCTCTCTCTCTCTCTCTGAAAGAAGCACATCGGTAACACGTACAAGAAATCGACGTAACTGTCAGGCAAAATGTGGGCTTTTCCCCTAATTATTTCTGGGAACATACACATTCTTAGACGAAAATTGTACACATCATATTTTCTGAACGTATATTATTAGTATATGCACATGTTTGTTGCATGTATTCAACTGACACAAGCAACGAGGACCATATGTAACACGGTATATATTTAAATGCGTTCATGATTCTTCCATTCTCCTAAGCGCAAAACTTCATTTTATAACCAAATAACCATAGAAGCAAATACTTCTTAAGACAAATTAATCTTCAGTTTCGTACATACTATGATCGAGTTTTGCCGTTTCAAGGGAACTTATCACTATTCACGTTATCGAATGCGCTCCCTTTGCTTTGGCTTGGCGTCATCACTAAATGAAAAAATGGTCTTGTCAGATATCAGTCCGAAGAAAGTCTACAGCCTTAGGCGATTCACACGGCTCGACACAGTTCATATAAGTCAGAGAGGCAATAAGGAAAACCAACGACCTAGTTTACACAATGTAGTCCCAGATTTAGCTTCTTGTCATTTGAAACTCACGCACTGCAATCGGCGAAAAAGCCTGAACAAGAAGAACAGTGTCTCTTCGGGATAAAAGGAATAATAATTTTAAAAAAAAAAAAAAAAGAAAAAAAAAGAAAAAAAGTCTTTTCTGGTTCTGTACCGCCAGTTCTCTCCCATTTACCGTAAATAGTACCACTCTCAGGTTGGTGGATGAAACACTCGACATTCTCACAGACTGAGACTTATTACAGTAAATGCATGGAACTTGACATCACACGTTATGTATCCCCATCTAAATGTACGTATCAGCACCAGTCATCAAGCAAGCAACTGAAAGTCCCATATCATACGGCCATCATGTGCCAAGTGTTTCATTTTTCTTGGTAATGTGTAGAAGTGCAGTGTGTGCTTGTTAGCGAGGAAATGAACATTGCACACTTTGCAGATGTCAGGACATTGTAAAGACAGTCTCTCTCTTGACAAGAAAGTCTGATTCAGGAAAAGGTAGGCCTTAAAGAAGAAGGCTATGAAGAACAACAGGAGGTATAAAACGTCAATGCCAAAAACAGTACATGAACCACATCTGACACAGAACTTTCAGACGCTCAGTGGGAAGATCTTGCTGCTCAATTCGATCATCTTCCCCAACGGCCAGTACAACGGTCATCATGCATGAGGAGTATTCACGCTATCCTGTTGAAGACTTCCTGCGTTCAGTGTCAAGTCCCAAATCTCGACAAAAGTTTCGCAGAATTTGATGTCCAAGATCGCTGAATATGAACAATGGACCACCGTTGAGTGGAGATGAGTTCGCACTGTCCGATCACCAGTCTTTTGGCACATAAGTTACAAGGGCTGAAACATCCCCCCCCACACACACACACACACACACACACACACACACTGTGGCCCCGTGCTGATCCACAAACAGGTCACTTCATGTCAACCCTAAAGAAGAACAGCAAGGGCTTCACACCTCCCAGCTTCAAGCAGTACATTGCAAATTTCTTCTTGATCCTACAGCACAACGTCACGCTCAGCAGCGTTTCACACTGAAAGGCCGCTGCGTCCCTTCGGAGAAGGTCCCTCGGGGACTGGACTGGACTAGACTAGACTAGACAAGACAAGACTAGACTAGACTGTACCGTAGCATACCACACAGTACCACACCACACCACACGATACCATACCATACTATACTATACAGAACAGTGCTGTACTGTACTGTACTGTACTATACTATACTATACCATACTATACTATACAGAACAGTGCTGTACTGTACTAGACTGTACTGTACTGTACTATACTGTACTGTACTATACTATACTATACTATACTATACTATACTATACTATACTATACTACATCAAAAACACCAATGACTAGACTGCACCACAGAAACAGAACACAAAATATTGTTCACTACATATCGCACATCACTTACCTGCTCGGGACAAAGTCGTCAGCTTACTCTGGACACCAGTGAGCTCATTTATCAGGGCGGTATTGTCCCTTTCCACAGCGGTAAGTCGGTTCTTCAGCACATCTTGCCCCGCATGCAATGACTGGATCACCGTCGCCTGCTGCGTCACCAAAACCTGCAGAAAAAAAGAGACTGACGTCATCGTCTGCTGACGTCAGGACTGGGAGACTGACAAGAGCCAGCACGACAAAGAGAAGAACCATGATGAGTTGTCTTCTCTTCATGGGTCTCCAAAAACGTGCTTCGGCGGCGAGTCAGCCCGCGCCGTGGGGCTGGCTGCACACCAAAAATGAATGCGCTCTGGCCTTCCTGAAGGTCTCGAGTATTATAGACTGGCACAAATTACATTGTTTTCAGAATTTTTTGTTGTGTCTGAAAGTTGATTCTTCTCATTTTTTTTTTCATATGGCCTTCAAGATACTAGCCAGGTGGTTCCAAGCAGACAAATTAAAATAAAAGGAATGGGATTTTCATTTTGTGCAACTGAGGCTGACGCGCAAAGATAGGGTGACGGGAGAGTGCAAAGGCCTAAAATGTGACGTCAACTAAGGGGAAGATCATGTTTTTGAATATTGTTTGTGATTTCACCGATGAAGAACCCCCCCAAAAGAAGGAAAAAAGGGGGAAGAAATAAACTGGTAGAGAGTTGTTCTTTTGATCAAATTAACATTAAATGCTGGCTCAATTTTATGGCGGACCTCAAAATGCTTACATGAATTATGAAGTGGGCTTTTTTTTCTTTTTTTTTTTTTTAAGCAAAATCCTAACTGTGGCGTGTTGCCGGCTTACTGTGACCTTGGTCAGACGTAGAGTGAATCGGAATGGAATCATTACGTGGGAAGAACGAGTCAGATGAGCGTTCGTGAGTGCGACCTACATGTCTCTGAACTAACGACTTTTAAGAAGATAACGCATGTTTTTTTTTTTTTTTTTTGTTTTTGTTTTTGTTTGTTGTTGTTGTTTTTTCTTCAAGATTTCAACATTACGAATGTATGATTTAAGTCATGCTGAAACAGTTGTTTCTTTCTTAAGTAAAACATTGTTTTCATTCATTCTACTCATCACTTTGCTGCTGTCTTGTCGATCACTGCAACCCAGTCATCTCATGACCGCGGCGGCGATTGTAATTCCAATTATAAAGCTTGTTTCTAAGATTACTGTCCTCCTTCACTCCGCTGTCCATCCCCTCCCCTCCACACACACACCCCCCCACCCCCACCCCCCCCCTTGCACGCACACATTGACACACACACACACACATGCACGCACACATACACACACGCATTCATGCACGCACACACACACACACACACACACACACACACACACGTGCGCACGCACGCATGCACACACACACACACACACACACACACGCGTACGCATGCATGTGCACACACACACACACACACACACGCACACACGTGCGCGCGCGCTCACACACACACACACACACACAAACACACTCACAGAGAGAGAGAGAGAGAGAGAGAGAGAGAGAGAGGAGAGAGAGAGAGAGGAGAGAGAGAGAGAGAGAGAGAGAACGTAGACTGTCCGTAGGGCGAACTATATCTTGCACAGAGTAAGAAACACTATCCGTGAGGTACTGCAGACAGAAAGAGTTTGTTTGAGGGCTAGGAAAGCATAGGGAATTCATTTCTGGTAGCGTGCTTCAACATCAATTTCTTATTGGTAGACAGGCCTACGCCTTAGTAAGGAAGACACATACAGATAAAGCATGGACGTGTTCTGATCTGGCCTGAGGTCGGTTAGTTCTTCGATGTCTGAAGTCATCGTTCATCTACCCTGTCGGGTTTATTACTTGACCAATCATTAACGGTGGCCTGTTTTCTTGTTTTCGACCGATTTTAACCAATCCTATATAGCCATGATATATTTGTTTTCCGGTCAACGACACAATTGTGCGTTAATGGATATACTCCCAAAAACAAAAATAATGAAAATGAAGGAAATCGACTTCCATCCCCCCCCCCCCCCCCCCCCAAAAAAAAAAAAAAAAAATAAAAACACCCAGTAAGTGAAAGTGATCAATCGACCCTCACCTGCCTGGACAATGATGACTCCCACATGTGAACTGCAGTCATCTGCTAACCCAACAGCGCTGCCGTCTGTCCAGACTCAATTCCAGTGGCCTAATGTTTTGTTTCGTTTTGTTTTGTTTTGATTTCTTTCCTATCGAGTTACATATACATGTTCGTCTCGTCAGTGTAGCGTGAAGAAAACTAAAGTTAAATCAAAGTCTGTAAGTTTTCACCGAAGCAGCTATCGTCATCAGATCCGAGGCTTTGGTCATGACTGTCTTTGAGGAAAAGAAATATCGCTTGAATTCTAAGGATGATGCGGGGGGGGGGGGGGGGGGGGGGGGGGGGGGGGGGGGGGGGGGGGGGGGGGGGGGAGGGGTGGTGGGACGGCAGAGGAGGGGGAGAGGGGGGTTCTGGTGCCCTCTCCGCCAGAAAAAAAAAAGATGTTGAAACTTTTTTTTTTTCAAATGATGCATTCTGAGGCTAATCCGAGCATTGTGTGGTTTGTGTCTTTTTTTTTTTTTTTTTTTTAATCCCCACACGACCATCTGCTAGCTCTGTACAGCTTTTGTCGATCTCTGACTTTTGCAGCTCTTGCTGACACAGTACGTCAGAGACAGCCCCAACTTTACCTCCAGCTGGTTTGACAAGATGGCGACTACCCACACTTTTAAAGAAAAAAAAAAAAAAAGATGTTTGCGCAAGATTTTCTGACCTTAGTGTGCGTGTGGAACACACTCAGCGCCTCGTTGATTCTGTTTTCTTTTTTTGTTTGTTGTTTTGTTTTTTCTCCTCCCTGCTTAATTTCTTTTATTTTTTATTTTTTTTTTTTTTTTGCATGGATATCTATTTTTTACGTTTCGCTGATATTTGCAAATTCACGGAGAAGCGAGAGTCTCAAGTATACCTCCATCTGATCAGACCAAATGGCGTCTGCCCACACTTTAAAAAAAAAAAAAAAAAAAAAAAGTTGTTTACGCATTATTTTCTGACGTCAGTGTCATATGGAACTCAATAAACGCTTCGTGGATTCTAAGTTTTTTTCTCCTCCTTCTTTTTTTTTTTTTTTTCCTTTTTTTTTTCATGGATTTCCTTTTTTTTTTTTTTTTTTTTTCGTTTCGCGAACATCTGCAAATTCACGGAGAAGTGAGAGCCTTGAAGGGAGTGTCCTGCACGTGTTGGATTGCAACGAGACACCACTCTCAGCTCGCTGCGAGTGTGGCATAGCAGCGCAACCGAGGGAGAGGTGGCAGATCTCCTTTGAGGGACACTGATGTGAGAGATCAGTGTCAGGCGGTGCAGTCAACCTTCCAGCCATAATTATGGATGCATGGGTGAAAACTGGTAAAAAAATGAAAAAAACTGAAAGGTCGGGGTCCAGGGACCGCCTAGGCCCCTGGCAGGCTCCAGGGCAATGCCCCTGGTGAGAGGCCCAGGGGGGCAAAGCTCCCCAGCCGAAATTGATTTTTTTGAAAAATTCAGAAAGTTTTCCTGGCAAGGGCAGTGCCCCTGGCAGGGTCCAGGGGTAGCGCGCCTGGTGAGGGGCCCGGGGGGGGCGGGGGGGGGGGGCAACCCCCCCCCCCCCCCCCAGCCGAAATTGATTTTTTGAAAAATTCAGAAAGTTTTCCTGGCAGGGGCAGTGCCCCTGGTGGGGTCCAGCGGCAGCACCCCTGGTGGGGGGCCCAGGGTGGCGAAATCGATTTTTTGAAAAATTCAGACAGTTTTCGTGGACTCTAGTGAAAGGAAATTTGGAACTGAGGCAAGTTTGAAACACATATATTTATTGCTTATATGTGAACAAAAGTCATCATTTTAAATTATTTAAAAAAAAAAAAAAAAAAAAACTTACCCCCCCCCCCCCCCCAAAAAAAAAAAAAAAAAAAAAAACCAGCTTAGTTGGTGCCTTGGGCATAAATGGGAAGAAATAGAATCTTTGGTAGTTTCCCCATCCCATCCTTTTTCCTGAAAACTAACCCTCATGTTTATTTTTCTTTTGTTTTTTTTTTTTTTCTTTAAATATTTTGTTCATATATATTATGTCTCTCTCTCTCTCTCGCCTTACATTCATCTGTGTGTGTGTGTGTGTGTGTGTGTGTGTGTGTGTGTGTGTGTGTGTGTGTGTGTGTGTGTGTGTGTGTGTGCATGCGCGTGTGTGCGTCACTAGGGGGGAGGGAGGCATGGAGGGCTGCTGAAAAAGATTTTACTGAAATTCTTACCTTCATGCTTTTAATATAGTCCGGACTTCTGGCATACTTTGGTAGCCAAGATTTACCATTGGATCCATACTTGAGGTCCGAGCTGCACACGCGGCAAAACGCTACACCAGGTTTGTTCGTTTTCAAACACCAAACACGATGCTGTCGATTTTCATCATCTACTTCGTTCAGCCATGCCCATCGCCACTTATTAGTGATGCCAGCGTCGACCTCCTCAACTGAATCACCTTCTTTCAGATAGGTCATTCTCACGGTTTCCTGCGAACTCAAAACTCGAAATCTAGATTTCGGCAAATGGTGCTTTATCTTTGTTCCCCTAAACTAAAGAGTACTTCCGATTCGGCACTTCCGGTTTATGGTAAGCGCACTTGATACGTAATCTGCATAATTTTAGGGACTGGTTTGAAAAACTTTTTTTTTTTTTTTCCAGATTTACGAAAAACGGAAAATTCCGTCTCGAATACTTTCATAAAACGGATTCCGTCCTCAGACTGAAGAATGTACCCGCCGAATATCAGGGTCTCGTGTAGCGCTCCAGCAACTTTCATCTCGCTCCCCTCCTTGAGGCGACCTCACGCAGCACAGGACCATCGCCACCCGAGCACAAAGAAGGTCACCTGGTTGTCCTGAAGACAGCCTTTTGTTTGGGGAAAGGAGACGAAATGCTCCGATCGAAATGCTCCCATCGTCGACCAACCAACAGCTGAAAATGAACCAAAGTTCAAGAGGAACATGAGCTCGGAGAGATAAATTGGACAGTCCAACACACAACTCGCCCACTACTGCCTGCGACAACAGTTGCCACAGAAGTTGCAGACCGACGTCTGCAAGTGTACCGTGTCCTTAAGGGCCTCAGGCCCATAGGATGTAAAACTTACCCATGAACGAAAAATCACCACTCAACACAACTCGTGTGACTTGACAGCAGTGCACGCCGCCTCAAGACAACATAGTATTGACTGGGTGCAGCTGTGTGTGGGGAGCCATATAAGGCAAGGGAGTAATGCCATCTGTGGGACACAAAATGAGACAGCAAAAACACCAAAACACAAGACAGTCGGGAGACCACAGACCTTCGCCACGGTCGAACGGATTCTAGATGTGCCCTTTGATGCAGTTCAAAACCAAAATTTAATGGGCTTATCAGACCTCATTCCATCCTTCAGCCAGATCTCAATAAAATTGATTTTGTACGTTTTTTTGTTTTGTTTTTTTTTTGGGGGGGAGGGGGGGGGCTGTTGTTGATCGTATTATCTTGCTGAACAGATCATTCATCTTCTATGCTTTGATCCAGATTTATCCCAGAAACCTGCACTAAAATTAAACAGGTTCATGCGAGGGCCACATCCCATCTTTCAACCTAACTCAACTGAAAGTGGTTTGTTACTTTTTGCATAACCAGTCTGAACATGCCCTGGTCAGCCTGTTGATTCTGATCTGCGCCATGCAACCACAACAAACTTTAACAGGTTCATGCTTGGGCCATACTCCATCTTTCCATCAGGTTTCTTTCAAATCAGTTCTCTGGTTTATGTGTAATCTTTGTTAACAGACGAAGAAACCAACAGACTAGGGGAAGGGAGGGGGGGGGGGGTGACTTTATCTCCTTGGCAGAGCTTAAAGAGAAGTAGTCCAGTTCTTTTCAACAGCCGTCGTCTTCCTCTGATGCCTGGCTGAGAGAGAGAGAGAGAGAGAGAGAGAGAGAGAGAGAGAGAGAGAGAGAGAGAGACTGATGACAACAATGAAGTATGATCTTTTTTTCCCCATGGGTAAAATAAGCATGTGCGTACTTTTTCCTTCCGACCTTGCTCTGAAAAGGGTTTATGAGTAACCACTAAAAAGGTTTAATTAAAGCAACTAACAAGCTAATACCAAGAACCATTAACGAATATGTGTTGAGACAAAAATGCACAAGGAATTATTCCTGGATTCCGGTTGTAGGTAACTGTAAATGAACTGCCAGTGAGAACATGGCCATCAAAAGCTTCTGTAGCTTCAACAGGGCCTCGCTTTGAGCAGGCTAGGTGAAACATATTGATACATACCTGCTCAATCTTAGCACCAGGTCATACACATTGATACATACCTGTTCAATCTCTAACACCAGGTCATACACATTGATACATACCTGCTCAATCTTAGCGCCAGGTCATACACATTGATACATACCTGTTCGATCTTAACACCAGGTCATACACATTGATACATACCTGTTCAATCTTAGTGCTAGGTCATGCAAATTGATACATACCTGTTCAATCTTAGTGCCAGGTCAGGCAAATTGATACATACCTGTTCAATCTTAGTGCCAGGTCATACACATTGATACATACCTGTTCAATCTTAGCGCCAGATCATGCAAATTGATACATACCTGTTCAATCTTAGTGCCAGGTCATACACATTGATATATACCTGCTCAATCTTAGTGCCAGGCTGTTCGATCTTAGTACCAGGTCATACACATTGACACAAACCTGTTCAATCTTAGCGCCAGGTCATACACATTGATACATACCTGTTCGATCTTAGTACCAGGTCATACACATTGATACAAACCTGTTCAATCTTAGCGCCAGGTCATACACATTGATACAAACCTGTTCAATCTTAGTGCTAGGTCATACACATTGATACAAAAACTGTTCAATCTAGTGCCAGGTCGTACACATTGATACATACCTGTTCAATCTTAGTGCCAGGTCGTACACATTGATACATACCTGTTCAATCTTAGTACCAGGTCATTTTTTTTTTCTGTCCCAACCTCTGCGCGACTTCAGAGGCAGTGCACCCACGCCGCTCATTCCGACACCCCGTCCACAGCCACAGCCCGGTCGGCCCCGCCTCAGCCCCGGCACCGGCAATCCACAGGGAGCAGTCAATGTCAAGTCGTCAAGAGGCAACCTACCGGAGGAGACACTGCACTGCTGCCGAGTCACTTCGGTGGTGTTCAGTGGCGCCTGTTCTGATCTAACATACGCAGGACACCACCTACTAAGCCCCCTACTGACGACAATAATTGCTTAGTCGCGGAGCCGGCGTGAGTGAGCTCTCCCTCCGGAGGGCGCCACCACGTCCGTCTAACGACAGCCCCATGGACTCGCCGATACCGGTGACCGCGACGGAACCAAACCAAGACCACAGACGTGGAGAGGACATCGAAATTGAGGTCACCATGAGAGCAGGGCATGAAGGGCCACAGAACTTGAGACTTTTTTTTTTTCTTGTTTTTAATGCTGATCGATGAGAATGAGGATGACATTTTTTGTGTCGAACCATTATGTAACATTAATTGTTATTTCTTCCACTGAAATCATTCAAGTCTCTCCATCTAAACTAGGAAAGTTGCAGTCTCCAAAGTAAGTATGCATACTATTTGAAAAGTCGTCACAACTTTTTTTTTTTTTTTTTTTTTTTCTTGCTGTCCCAACCTCTGCGCCACCCCCCAGAGGCAGTGCACCCATGCCGCTCATTCCGACACCCCGTCCACAGCCACAGCCCGGTCGGCCCCGCCTCAGCCCCGGCACCCGCAATCTACAGGAAACAGTCAATGTCAAGTCGTCAAGAGGTAACCCACCGGAGGAGACACTGCACTGCTGTCGAGTCACTTCGGTGGAGTTCAGTGGCACCTGTTCTGATCTAACATACGCAGGACACCACCTACTAAGCCCCCTACTGACGACAATAATTGCTTAGTCGCGGAGCTGGCGTGAGTGAGCTCTCCCTCCGGAGGGCGCCACCACGTCCGTCCAGCGACAGCCCCCATGGACCCGCCGATGCCGGTGACCCCGACGGAACCAAACCAAGGCCACAGACGTGGAGAGGACATCGAGACTGAGGTCACCGTGAGAGCAGGGCATGAAGGGCCACAGAATTTGAGACTTTTTTTTTTTTTTATACTGATCGATGACAATGAGGTTGATTAAGATGATGCTACGGATTTTCATTTTGGTCTGAGACTAAATGACAGGGCTGTACTCTACGCTTCCTTTCATAATATATCCCGGCGTCAACCAGGCCCGAGAGATACAGGCACCTGCAGTGTTGGTCAGGAAATCTGAGCAACTCTCAGAAACGCATCCATTAAGTGGATGAAACTCGACTGTATGGATCCAGTCTTCCCAACTGAGTCCGCAGCAACTCAACTCTGGGTAGGAGCCAGTCGGGGCAGAAAAACCCACATGACTTCTGATGGGATTCGAACCCACGACCTCCCAGCCAGGAGTCCGCGACGCTAACCACTTCGCCACGGCGGCTGGTAGTACCAGGTCATACACATTGATACATACCTGTTCAATCTTAGTACCAGGTCATACACATTGATACATACCTGTTCAATCTTAGTACCAGGTCATACACATTGATACAAACCTGTTCAATCTTAGCGCCAGGTCATACACATTGATAGATATCTGTTGAATCTTAATACCAGGTCATACACATTGATACATACCTGTTCAATCTTAGTGCCACGTCATACACATCGATACATACCTGTTCAATCTTAGTGCCACGTCATACACATCGATACATACCTGTTCAATCTTAGTGCCAGGTCACGCACATTGATACATACCTGTTCAATCTTAGTGCCACGTCATACACATTGATACATACCTTTCAATCTTAGTGCCAGATCATACACATTGATACATACCTGTTCAATCTTAGTGCCAGGTCACGCACATTGATACATACCTGTTCAAATCTTAGCGCCAGGTCATACACATTGATACATACCTGTTCAATCTTAGCGCCAGGTCATGCACATTGATACATACCTGTTCAATCTTAGCGCCAGGTCATGCACATTGATACAAACCTGTTCAATCTTAGTACCAGGTCATACATTACACCATACCTGTTTATTCCAAGGGCCAAAGAGGAGACAAATGGGATGGACAGAGGAGGCGGAGGGGTGGGGAGGGGTGGATGAAGATGCCTTCACTGAGGGCGCTTCGCTGATGCCTCACTTAAATTTCACTACTATGATGACAGGCTTCAGGACAGAACAAGAGCTATAAAATATTTCTGCTAAAGAAGAAACTGAACAGTGACTTTTGATATTTACACTGATTCAAAAAACAGTTACTCTAACATTGACACGCTTCAAGCATCATGTATGTTTCCCACACAGAATTCAAGCAGAGCTGCTCATGCAACTGTTTGATAAAAACAATATAGTATTAGACTGTACATGAGTTTAACACACACACACACACACACACACACACACACACACACTTGGAATTTTTATATTTATTATATGTTTTCAAATTGTCATTATTTCATTGAACATACTAATTTTTTTATTTGCATCTGAAAAAAAAAATCAACAAAGTATTATGATAATGGCATGAGAACTGACAAAACTAGAGCAAATACATTATCAAAAAAATCACTGAATAATAAAAAATAAACCCACTTTATAAAACACTAAATATATTTTACACACACACACACACACATGAATGAAGCAATGGACGAGCATTCCATTCGTAAATTGATGTCATGCAGTAATGTCATAATTTATGACAATAATTCAAAAACATACAGAATACACTTCACCCAAAATAGAAGATCCTCAAAATTGGTTTCCAGGTTAACACATTTCTGTTGTTCTCAAAAATTTTTCAACCATCACTCCCACTCTTCCAGACACACTACAATCCAGATCAAATCATTTCTTCACGCAAGGCAGACGATAGGAAAAAAAAACAAAAAAAAACGTCGTATATGGGGTATGGTCTTTTGTTTCCATTCCAGTCAGCTTGTAGCAACTTCTCACCTTCTCTGTCTTTACATGCTCAATCCACCTGTCAAAAGCAAACAAACAAATGAAAAAGACTTCCACTGACATTAATCATGTGTGTGTGTGTGTGTGTGTGTGTGAGTGTGTGCCAGCACTTGTGTTTGTGTGTGTGTGTGTGTACATATGAACATACGTATGTACATGCATGAGTATTTACACACAGAAAACCAGATATCAGCCAAGACAGAAACCCAATCAGCAAACGTCACTTTGGAATCAACAATGGATGTCTTATTCATCAATAATTGACTTCCAAGAGTGATGACAAAAACACAGAGAGTGAAAAAGTGTGTGTGTGTGTGTGTGTGTGTGTGTGTGTGTGTGTGTGTGTGTGTGTGTGTGTGTGTGTGTGTGCGTGCATGTGTTGTGTGTGTGTGTGTGTATGTAAATATGTGTGTGTGTGTGCCTGTGTGTGGATATATGTGTGTGTGTGTGTGTGTATTGACACACAAAGACCCAGAAACTGGTTTGAATCACACCTTCAGAGTCTCTGATGTCTTGTTTGTCTGTAACCGACTTCTGTGGATTATTATGAACAGTGCATACATGTGCATGTGAATACGTTCACATGTGTATGCATGCATGCACATATGTTAAACTTCAGCAAGACAAATATGTGTATGCTTACTTCCTTATGTACGTTTCTGCAAGTGTGTGTGTGTGTGTGTGTGTGTGTGTGTGTGTGTGTGTGTGTGTGTGTGTGTGTGTGTGTGTGTGTGTGTGAGCGCATGCTCACACACATGTGCATACATGCATGTGTGCGAGTGTATAGTTGTGTGTTCCTTTCATCTCAGGTACGTACAGTGAGTCATGCACATAGTGCATATGTGCCAGTGTACGTGCGTATGTACTATTTGCCCATGCCCATGATTTGTTGTCAGCCCTACCTACTCTGTATGACGCCAGTTCCAGCACAAAACTCACCTGTCACTTCCACTCTGCATGATGCAATGCCAGCACAAAACTCACCTGTCACTTCCACTCTGCATGATGCAATGCCAGCACAAAACTCACCTGTCGCTTCCACTCTGCATGATGCAATGCCAGCACAAAACTCACCTGTCGCTTCCACTCTGCATGATGCAATGCCAGCACAAAAAAACTCACCTGTCGCTCCCACTCTGCATGATGCAATGCCAGCACAAAAACTCACCTGTCGCTTCCACTCTGCATGATGCAATGCCAGCACAAAACTCACCTGTCACTTCCAGTGTGGCACCTGTAATGAAGCTGCTCTTCTCCGATGCCAGGAACACACAGGCGTCAGCTATTTCTGCAACGCATCAGCACATCAGCTGCCAATCACCCACCCGCACTGTTTGAATTGAGGGAAATTGAATTGACGACGGAACGCAAAGAGGAATAAAGTAAAGAGTTTTCTGAGCTCATAACACAATACATAATATACACAAGCACATTACAAAGACATACACTTTCTCATATACTCCAACTCATTCACATGTACACAACCGAGTACATATATACATATCCACTCACACACCTGTCTGCAGCCCCTTTTCGACTGGTACTGACCGAGTTGAAACTACATCGTCACAGTTACCTTGTAACAATAAATGCACAGCGTGCACATGTCCATCAGCAAAGGCAACCTTTTTGCCTTTGTGTGTGTGTTGAACTCGCTTGCCACTTGACAAAAATACATCACTTATTAATTAACATGGCTGCTGTTCTACAAAAGGAAGTGAAAATCCAAGAACCTACGCCTTCCATTTTCACTTCTTTTGATACCAAACACCATGGGGACTGTTTTCACTTACAAATCATGACTTGCAGTCAAAGGTAGATAACCCCAGTAGACTGGGAATTCAAATATGCACCGACATTTTCCCAAACACGATTTTCCACTTGTCATTTGGACACAAAGTATGATTGCATGAGTCCAAATAACAGCAGGCACATTTTACCTGCATACACAAATGACATGAGGAATTACAACACAACATATTGATTTTAAGCTGACTGTTCTAATGGAGGCTCACTTGAGTGTGGCGAAAATCCACAGTTGCTGTCTGTTCAGTGGAGCATGTACAATGACATGGGAAGACAACACAAAGATGAAATACTGATGAATGTGAAGGGGCATGTGTGTGAAATGACACACAAAGCTCAAACCACACTAGAATATTTCCGCACTTCGTTAACACTAGAACATTTCTGCACGTCAAGTAAAATATATTCAAGTGTGTTTCGAGATTTAGTTTCATCTTGACTGAAAGGAAAAGAAGGGGCTTCGACATGAAAGAGAAGAGGAGGGACAGCAGAAGAACAAACAGGTTTGGCACAGCAGGGAGATTTCTGTAGAAACCAGACCACGAGTTCTTGTGTTTGCGGTATGACTATGGATGGTTTCTGCACTTTTCTGTCATCAAACCAGTGACCGCAATAGCTAGCTTCAAAATCAACAATACTAGAAACAAACTCCCACTCCTCAATTTTCATTCATACAAATTCCGATGTAATTCAGACTTGCAAAACTGTGTTTGCTTGTAAAATGTCCTAAATTTCTAAAGCTGATTTCAGCTTGTTCAACAACCTCCAAAAATGGATTTGATAGTTGCTGGAGTGCTACATACAAAATGTGGTAGTTATGTGCAAACATGTGTAAACAGGTTCAATAACATAGCAAAATTCAATGAATTCACTCAGTCTTAACAAAAAATTTTGTCTGCATAGAAAAAAAAAAAAAAAATTAGAGCAAACACTTTCTACACAAATGCCTAATTAACCTTTCCTTGTGACTATCACCAAATCTGGGACCCTCATGGTAAACTTAAAAACACCTCTTAAACAGCTTCTGTAAATACAACATTTGTGTGAAACTATTTCACCTCCTCCTATCTCAGTAAACTGATAAGGATCATGATATCTAAATCAGAATTTACAAAATCATGTTTGCATGAGATGACTCACCAACATACATTTCCAGTTTGTCGTCTTCTTCAGTGCAGACAGATATACATATAAAAAAAAAAAAATCTAATCATGTACAGATTATGCAAAAAGCAGTGACACCCCATCAGAAACAGATTATGTGAAAATCAGTCACTTCCATCAGGAACTGATTATGTGAAAATCAGTAACTTCCATCAGGAACTGATCATGTGAAAATCAGTAACTTCCATCAGGAACTGATTATGTGAAAATCAGTAACTTCCATCAAGAAGTGATTATGTGAAAATCAGTCATTTCCATCAGAAACAGATAACATGAAAATCAGTAACTTCCATCAGGAATTGATTAGTCAAAAATAAGTATCCCCCATCAAGAACAGATTATGCAGGAATCAGTATCCATCATCAGGAACAGATTATGCAAAAATCAGTATCCCCCATCAGGAACAGATTATGCAAAAATCAGTATCCACCATCAGGTATGATTATGCAAAAAATCAGTATCCCCCATCAGGTATGATTATGCAAAAAATCAGTATCCCCCATCAGGAACAGATTATGCAAAAATCAGTATCCACCATCAGGAACAGATTATGCAAAAATCAGTATCCACCATCAGGTATGATTATGCAAAAAATCAGTATCCCCCATCAGGTATGATTATGCAAAAAATCAGTATCCCCCATCAGGAACAGATTATGCAGGAATCAGTATCCACCATCAGGAACAGATTATGCAAAAATCAGTATCCCCCATCAGGAACAGATTATGCAAAAAAATCCGTAAAAAAATCCATCAGAAAGAGACTATGCAAAAATCGGTACCTTCCATCGGAAAACAGATCATGTAAAAATCAGGATCAAATTTATGCAAAAATCCGTAACTTCCATCAGGAACAGATTATGCAAAAATCAGGAGCAAGCCGCAAATTTCAAGAACGTTTAGGAACGCTCTATATTTCTTACACAAGTGATGCTTCGCAGATATACAGGTATGCATGTCTGCACACTGGCATCATCAAGGCTACTATGGCTGCAAGAATGTGCACATTTGCAGATGGCGCATAAAACCAAACTTTTCACCTTTCCCTCTTCTTTGTACACATGATCGCCATTCACCGCAGCATTCCTTATTGTAAGGCAGTATTGAGTTTGTTTCACTTTGTTTGTTTGTTTTTTAAGGATTCACTGTCTATCGTCTTCATCAGTCTCACGCATTCTGATTGGTTGCTACAGGCACCAGCAACTTCAGCCCCTTCTCTTAATTTCCGCTCAGCTCAGTCCAGTCTCTTAAACAATCTGTAATGAACTTACGTGCACGCACACATTGAGTTACAACAAATTCCAGTCATCCATCAGGTTTGTCCAAGAGCGAAAAAAGATGCATCCATTTCTCTTCTTCTTCTTTTTTTTTTTTTTTTTAATCAAAAACATGCAAACCATAGCTGTGTCGTACGTACCAGCCATCAATCAGTACCATTTTTGGTAACAAGAACAGCTATTCCTGGACAGTATGCATATCTGTACAAACAAGGGTAGTTATGTTATTGTGATAAAAGTAAATAAATCAAGCAACAAAAGTAATATGGGAGAGTTTTTGTGGCAAATGCAGGCATATAAGATAGTCACGTGACGCCCACCCTACTTCCGATTACGGAAGATGCCGAAGATCGTGTACTGTCCGTCATTCAACGAGGCCTGCGCGCAAGGCAACCCCAGGGAACCTTGGCGCTAGCGGGGAAGGTAGGGCGGGGGCATTAGAGTCTGACATGGTAAGTATACTTAGCCAAACAGGGAGTATAATACAAACTCCCCATTTTGGCGTCGTATACTATACCATGTCAGACCATAGCAGAATTTAAAGGAATAGGAGGAGGGCCGAGCGCCCTAATGGTTCCTGGGTTAACTGTTATGGCTGCATTGGCCGCCACAAATGAAAACCCCTTAGAACCATCAGCCCTTGTCATGCGGATGTCCCTTAGATAAAAGTTTATGAAAGGGTTCTCCGAACGCCAGTAGGCTGCTCCAGGAGATGGCACACGGGGACAGAGTGCTGGAACGCTGTGGACATGGCCAACGCTCTGACCTCGTGGGCTCGAGGGGAAAGGGCTGGGAGGTCTTTGTGGGCCTGGGCATAGGCAGATTTGATAGTATAGAATAGCCACTAGAAATCGAGCCCGCCGAGATGTCTTTCTTGTTGCTGGGGTTGATGGAAATAAGGAGGCTTCTCTGAGAGGAACGCCTGGGGTGGGAACGCTCCCAGTAGTATCTGAGCACCTAGAGGGTCATAGGTCCATGTCCCCGCTGCCTTCGCTGCCTAAGATATCCGCTAGGGAGCGGATAACCAGGGAAGACCTGAATCCCACTTCGCCTCCTGGCTGAGGCCAGGGAGAGGGAAGAAGGAAGGTGGTCTTGAAGGGGAGAATGACAAAGGGAATAGCACGGAGGGGCTCGAAAGGGGGGTTTCTGAGGGAGTCAAGAACCAGAAAGAGGTCCCACATGGGAGCGCGCCTAGGGGACTGAGCTTCCCGTAGGGCCACCCCCCCCCGAGATAGTTCTCTAAGGAGAAAGTTATTGTCGAATGATGGGCCGCCCAGCTGTCAGATGGTGGTGCCTACGGCGGCCGATCTGTAGCCCCGAATGGAACTACCCGAATGGAACTAGCAGAGAGCTTTCGAGAGGATGAAAGGTGGGATAGGAAATTGCCTATCTGGTGGGATAGGAACGTGCCTATGTGGATGTTGGAGGGGAGGAGGTAGGGGACCGAGTTAGCCGTGCACCACGTGACCCATCTCTCTCATCGCGTGGTCGCAATTTGGCTGGCATAGAAGCCAAGCGTGTAGGCGAAGCATCTGGGGATTGGAGTGAGGGAGGCCCGAGCGAGGTTGTCTGAGTAAGTCCCACCAAGGGGCTAGCTGGAGAGGGGGAACGTGAGTGAGAGACCTGAGGTCCGGGAACCACAACTGAGTCGGCCACCACGGGGTTATGAGGATGAGTTTGGGTCTCTCCAGCCTGGCCTTCCTGATCACTTTGTGAAGTATGGGGAAGGGGGGAAAGGCGTAGGCGAGGAGTCCCGTCCAGGGAGGGAGAGCGCATCGACCGCGTACGCTCGGGGGTCCGGGAGTGGAGAGACATACATGGGGAGTCGATGGTTGTACCGGGTCGCAAATAGGTCGACCATGGGCTTGACCAATGTTCCCAGACGGTGGTTAGTGTCAGCTTGTTCAGGGTCCACTCTGTGTGCAGAAGGGTCCCTGACCGGCTGAGAGTGTCTGCCAGGATGTTGCGTGTCCCCGCTATGTGTCTCGCACGGAGGGTGGCTCCCCCGTGCGTGGCACCAGCGAAGGAGGGCCTCTGTCCGTAGAGAGAGGCCGATGGAGTGAGCCCCCCCCCCCCCCCCCTGTTGATGTAATGGGCTACCGACGTGTTGTCCGTGAGGAGGAGAACCAGTCGGTGAGAGATAGATGTTGGAAGTGGAGGAGGGCAGCCTGACCGCTTCCAATTCTAATATGTTGATGTGGAGGCGAGCCATCTGTGCGTCCCACATCCCCGAGGCATGACTGTCCCCCAAGTGGGCCCCCCAGCCCGAGTTGGAGGCGTCTGTGTATAGTTCGAGGGACTGTGTTGGGAGAGAGATCGGAACGCCTTCGTGAAAGAGGAAGGGTGCCAGGGAGAGGCCAAAGGGAGAGCTTTGAACTGGAACACTCGAGCTTGCCAGACAAACCGGAGGTAACGTCTGTGCGCCGGGTGAATAAGGATCTGGAAGTACGCATCTTTCAGATCTATGGAGGTAGCCCCAATCTACGTGATGGATGGAGTCTCTGATCTGGGAGGGCGTGTCCATCTTGAACTAGGTATGTCTGAGGAACTTGTTGAGGGGAGAAAGGTCAAGGATGGGCCTCCATCCCACCGAAGGTTTGGGGATCACGAACAGGTGGGAGTAAAACCCGGGTTGGGCTGGAAAACTTCGGTGATGGCCCCTTTCTGAGGAGTTCGAGGACTTCCAGGCGAAGGGCGTCCGCCTGGGCAGGTGGGGGGGTCGCTGGGGGACGGAGGAGGAGCGCATGAGGGGAGGACGACGGTGAGCCCACGGTAGGCGAAACCCGTCCTGAAGAACCGACACTACCCAGGGGCTGAGGCCCATACGTCGCCACTGGCAGGCGGCCGGGAGAGGTTGCCCGCCAGGGGAGCCGATGGTCCAGATGGGGGGAAGGGGAAAGAGTGGGCCGGTGCCTTGCTGGGCAGGTTGGGCCAGCTCCATGCGCACTACGGGAGTGTCCTCCAGTCACCGGCGGGGCCGTGCTTGCTGGCCAAACCAAAAATTTTAGCGAGGTTTAGGTTTAGGCCTCTGTGAGTTAAGTGGCCGCTTGGGGGGCCTGGAAAGGCGTGGGCTGAGGCCGGGGGGCAAAGGACGCCGCCTGCTTGCGTTCCTCGAGCGAGAGAGACATAGCCGAGGTGGAGTGCTCGCCAAAGAGCGAGTGATCCTGGCGGGACACATCGTAGGGATGCCCTGAGTGCCGGGGAGAGTGAGGAGCGTGCAAGCACCGCGTCTCTAGCCACTAGCAGACAATTAAAATGGCTTGTTGCTGCGCTGTCCGCCGCCGCAGCCGCCAAGTGATGCGATATCCTGTTAACTAGGTGTCGCATAAGGGGTCGCTGAATAAGCGAGGTTCGTCCTGGTGTGGTTCGGAGTTTGTATCCGAAGGCACTGGGACGGCGCCGTCATCCCCAGGCCAGAGTACCTCCGCCCTCTGCAAGAGCATGCTAAGGTAGGCATGCCCTGCAGTGGTGTGTAAGATGCCCATCCGGGCTACTCGGTCCCAGTCCTTTAGCGCTTAAAGGGGATGGTGGCCGAAGTAGGGGGGGCCCGTTTGGGTATCAGGCGACAATCTGATTGGGAGATGGCCCACTCCCTGGTAACCGGATTGTCGCAAAGAGGGAGGCAACTGGGTGCTTCCTGTGGGTCCCAAGTAGGGCGCCGAAGGGGGCCGCATTGGGTGCCGGGGGCAGGTCTTGACCCGGCGTGGGGACGGCGTCTGCACCCCTGGCGCGTTTTGCCGGACTCTCCCACAGCGAAGTGAGTGACTGAGGTGCGACAATTCTGAGTCTGGAGTATTGGGGGCTGGGGGCAGCCCAACGATCTCAGGGAAGGCCAAGATCGGCAGAGGGAGGGGCGTCCCTCGAGACGAAGTCCGGTCGAACTGTTCAATGGTGTGGATGTCATAAAGGGATGAGAAGAAGTCCTCATCGTAGTCGTCCTCAGGCTGTGGGGAGTCAAGTTCCTGGGAAGGGAGGTCTTCCTCAGGGGCAACTGCGCGGGTGCGCGAGGGTCCCCGCCCTGGTAGGGTGGTGGCGGGGGGAGGGGGGATGGCGGGACCCCTCGTGGCTCTATGCTCGGCAGACGGGCTGGGGTGGGAGAGCCCGGACTGCCGATCGACACAGCGCCCGAGGTGGGAGACCCAGGTCGACCCAAGTCTGCGAGGTTGGGTGCCACAATCGACCAAATTGTTGTTCAGGTTGGGTGTGTGTATTGAGCCACTGGTCCCTCTCGGGGGCATAGAGCCACTGGTCCCCGGGGAGATAAGCGGGCTGTGGCGGCCCAGAGTACTGTGCAGGGACTCGCCGGGGACCGGGGTAACCTTGGGCAGCAGGGGGGGAATAGTAATCGACCCTGGTATGTGTTTCCCCCCGGAGCGTGCCGGGTCCCAGTGGAATGGGACAGGTTACCCGTGGTCCCGCTGGTAGATCCTCCCCCCGGAGGAACGGGACCGAGGACGTTGCCCAAATGGGGGCCGAGTAGGTCGGACCCCGAACGTCCTGAACCCTAGGGGAACCTGCGACGGGCGAGCGGGGTTGGGTCGGCCGTCTTGTGTATGTTCACAACCGGTGGATGCACTCGGTGTGTTCCCATACGCCCAGAGTTATGGACATGTGCATGGTCGTGCCAAGACGTGGCCATAAAACTGCGTCCGGAGATAACTGGACGCTCCTCGTGCAGGGGTGTTGGCTGCACCTGTGCACGGTGGGGGAGAGCGTCGTGAGACGGCGAGTCCGGATGGGGGGAAGAAGTGGACCCGCGCGTCCCATAAGTGCGAGTGACGGTGGGGGTTCCAGCCCAGGGCCGTCACCCGTGCCTGTCCGCGGCCCGGCAAAGGTCCCCGGGGGCCGGGGGTCGCGTGACTCGGCATAGTAAGTGGATGTCTGACTATGCGCAGGAAAGCTAGAAGGCAGGGTGGCTGGGGGAGAAGCGGAATCCCGCTCGGATTTCTTGGCTAGACGGGGTCCCTTAAGGGGGGCCTTGCCCTTAGATTTCCTGGGCAGGTTGAACGAAAGGCACTTAGAAATCGCAGCCGGTTGCCTTCTAGCTTTCGAACGCAACGGTCGTGCGTCCGTCGGTCGGGTAGAGGAGGGAGACTCCTCGCGTCCCCTCCGCGGGAGGGACGTCTCCGTCTACCGCGGCCGGCCGTTCT
>JADBJO010005960.1:85000-87500 GCA_016801955.1 Conus betulinus | reverse complement strand
AATCTTAAATAAATGTCAGCGACCGCCCAGAGAAACATGGACAAATGAGTCGCAAGACAAAACACAACGTGTTTCGACCTCTTCGGTCTTCTTCAGGTGAAACAAAAACGAATAAAAATAACGAAAATGCACTTAGCTTTGATCGCTTCAGATCGCTTCAGAGTTGAGCACAAGGAAGTTGGGCAGTTCGCTGACATTTATTTAAGATTTGACTTGCAAATGTCGCACATATAGAGACTAAAATATTCCAGAAAAAAAGTTTTGAGAGGAGGAAGTTTTCACTGACTTGTAAATGTATCATACACATCTTTACAGGGAAAGGCGCACACACACACACACACACACACACACACACACACACAAAAGACCCACACTTCCCCTCCCCTTACTCACACATATGCGTGCACGCATATACATGCCGTCACAGACAAATAAAACCAAATCTCTCTCTCTCTCTCTCTCTCTCTCTCTCTCTCTCTCTCTCTCTCTCACACACACACACACACACACATACACACACACACACACACAAAGCATGCCCCCCCCACACACACACACTCAAAATATACCCACATAAAAACGTACGGACGCACCCACAACATACACTCACATACAACTCACATACAACCAAAACCAAATTCTATCTCTCTCTTTTCCCTCTCTCTCTCTCTTTCTCTCTCTAGCGCGCACACAGCATATGCAAATAACACACACACACACACACACACACACACACACACACACACACACACACACACACACACACACACACAACACAACACAATACAGCACACACACACACACACACACACACACACACACACACACACACACACACACACACACACACACACACACACACACACACACACACACACACACACACACACACACACACACACACACACACACACACACATATGAAAGTGTGTAGATGCCAGGTTTCCTACTACATGCAGGAATGCACCCACCTTCCCAACAATACTAGAAATGTTCACAATCGATGCTGTCTTCAGCTCTGCCTCTGCCACTGCTTTACCAAATGCCTGGTTAATTAAGTATGTGCCCTGCAAAACACACACACACACACACACACACACAACACACACACACACACACACACACACACACACACACACACACACACACACACACACACACACAGAGTGAGTGAGTGAGAGAGTGTTAGCTGTAACAGAGAAGTGTGCTGACAAATTCAGGAATCAAGAGTTAATATAAAATGAATTCCATATCAAATCTATTTACACACACACACCTGCCTGGAAACATTCATGCATGCATACACATATACACCATTACTTTTCTACGTTACGTTGTTCTATTTGTAATTTATACATGTTACGAACCAACTAGTGTAAGGGTCAGGGAAGGAATTGGATGGGGGAAGGGTGGTGGATACCACTCAGACCAGGAATACATTGGCGTAGCCCAGTTAATTTCACATGGGCATACACTATTAGAGTCTTAGTGAGCAAAGTGCACTCAGTTAATTTTTTTTTCCTTTTTTTTTTTTAATAAATGAGGGATAATGACCCCAATCACAGATTTGGAGCAGGTTTACATTTCATCAAGAAACTATTCTGGTTTACAGTGCAAAATGTACGTCCCTGCTGATTGGTCGACTGTTCAATTATATCTTTCTGATAATGATTGGTTGGCTGGCTAGATGATAATGACTGGTTGGCTGGCTGATCAACGATATTATTTCATCATGCAAACAAGCAGTGCAGATAAAGCACTCTTACTCCAAACCTAAGTACAACAACACTGGCTACTTTGATAGCTTAGCCTCCAGCATAGTATGTATGGAATCAAAGTGAACCCACTACCTTCAGACTCAGGTTTTAGGGGGTTCTCATGTAGTATCAGCTACCTTACCTTCAACCGACTACAGATAACAAAGCAGCACTATCACTGCTAAACGAGTTCCATATAAAATCTATTTACACACACACACACACACACACACACACACACACACACACACACCTACCTGGAAACATTCATGCATGCTCACACATATACACCATTTACTTTTCCATCTGCAGTCAGTTGAAGGCAGTGGAGTGCACATTCTCTCTCTTCCTCCCCTACCCAGGCAGAGATGAGTTAAAGATGATGTATAAAGTATGAACAGCACAGGGCCAAGAGGTACGTCAATGTATGAGCTTGCCTCAGAAGATTGGCTTCCATTTAAGAGGACCAACGTGTTTTCTTTCTGTGGGGTGTGAACAAAACAGTTAAAGACAGTGCTTTTCTTTCCAAAGACATGTCCCAGACATAACAGAAGAAGTGCAAGGTTTGTCATATCAAATGCAGCCAAAAAAATCCAGAAGTAAAATGGAAATTTCATTGCGGTCAAGAGAGACAAGTAGGTCATTTAGAATGCAAAGTGGAATAGTTTCTACACACAGCCACTGTCACTTTCTTCCTGAATGTTTATCACTGTCATGTTTCTAATTCAGTTGCCTTTCAACTT
>JADBJO010005960.1:37500-80000 GCA_016801955.1 Conus betulinus | reverse complement strand
CCCTTCCAGAGAGAGAGAGAGAGTTGTTTGTTTGATGTTCATTTGTTTGTTAGTTTTTGGCTGTTTCGTGTTTTACTTTTTTTGCATACCTCAAAGGTGAGAAGAAAAGGTTCCATATCTGGCCGCTTCATCAGTTTCAATTTTCAAAAATTCTCCCTTTTCAGGGGGCGTTGCCTCTGATCCTTACCTGGGACCCAGACAGAAAACATCTGAAAGACAAGATCAACCAGACACATAGAGAATCAAGAACTACAAGCACGCTACTGGGAGATAAACCGACAAGTGAAAAGAAGTGCAAGAAAAGACAAGAGAAACTTCATTGAGGAGCTGACTGAAGGAGTAGAGACTGCAGCAGGCCCAAAGAAACATGAAGAGACTATACGAGATCACCAGAACACTCTCTGGTAAGACCAGAAATCCCAGTCGCCCCGTCAAGGACAAGAATGGAAATGCCATCTCAGGCAAAGAGAAAACCAGGGAGCAAGATGGGCTGAGCACTTCAAGGAAATACTCAACAGACCCGCACCACCAGCCCTGCCTGATATTGAGGAGCTCGGTGGGTGGTGGGATGTCAGGCGGGGCTGGTGGTGGTGCGGGTCTGTTGAGTATTTCCTTGAAGTGCTCAGCTCATCTTGCTCTCTGGTTTCTTTGCCTGAGATGGTATTTCCATTCTTGTCCTTGATGGGGTGACTGGGATTTCTGGTCTTACCAGAGAGTGTTCTGGTGATCTCGTATAGTTTCTCATGTGTTCTTTGGCCCCGCTGCAGTCTCTGCTTCTTCAGTCAGCTTCTCAATATCAATACCAGCCCCCCAAACCAAGACAGAGATCACCCCAAAGCCATCAAGTTCGTCCTGACGGCATACCACCCAAAGCACTTCGACTGAGATGCTACACCCGCTCCTCCACAAGATCTGGGAAACAGGAGAGAGTGTCAGAAGACTGGAAGAAAGGCCACCTTGTAAAGCTGCCTAAGAAAGTGGACCTGTCATCCCGCAAACAGCTGAAGAGGAATCATGCTGCTGTCCCTTCCGGGGAAAGTATTGACAAAAATCATTCTAAAGAGACTGAAGACCGCCCTTGACCAGACACTTTGGGAAGAACAGGCAGGCTTCTGCCAAGATAGATCATGTACGGACCATATTGTGACACACAGCAGATCATCATCGAGCAGTCCCTAGAGTGGCAGACCCCCCCCCCCCCCCCCCCCCCCCCCCCCCCCCCCCCTTACACAGTTTTCATCGACTTTCAGAAGGCCTTTGACAATGCTGACAGAGATGTCATCTGGAACTGATGTACTACTATGGCTTTCCACCAATGTTCGTCACCATCATCCAACAACACTATACAAAGATGCCACCTGCCAAGTCATCCACAATGGGAAGCGACGGAACCCTTCTCTGTACAAACCGGCGTCCGTCAGGGCTGTTTACTTTCACCAACAATCTTTCTGATGGTGATTGACTGGGTCATCAGACAGTCTACAGCAGGCCGGAGGACAGGTATCCAGTGGACCTTCACAAAGCAGCTGGAGGACCTGGACTTCGCGGATGACATCAGCCTCCTCTCCTACAAGCAGCAAGATGCACAAGAGAAGCTATGTCATGTTGCAGAAGAAGCTGAGAAGACTGGGCTCCAAATCAACATTGGGAAGACAGAGGTCATGACGGTGAACAACAAACAGCAAGATTCAGTCCGACTTCACCAAGAAGACATTGAGGAAGTTGACAAGTTTGTTTACCTGGGCAGTGTAGTCAGTAAAGATGGGGGGACAGACAAAAACATCAAATGCCGAATCAACAAAGCAAGACACGCCTTCAAACACCCTGCACCAGATCTGGAGATCAACAGCCCTCTCACTCTGCAACAAGAATCCGGATTTTAAACACAAACGTGAAGTCTGTTCTTCTATATGGTTCAGAAACATGGTGGGTAACCAAGACCAACACCAACAAGCTACAGACATTCATCAATGGATGTCTCAGAAACATCCTCAACATCAGGTGGCCGGAAGTCATCTCCAACGAACAACTGTGGGACAGGATGAGACAAGTCCGAAACTGAGAACTGAGAAACGGAAATGGGGATGGATCGGCCACACGCTACAGAAGCCTGTATCCAACGTAACCAGGCAGGCTCTGGATTGGAATCCACAAGGAAAGCGGAAAGTGGGTCGACCAAAACAGACTTGGCGCAGGAGTGTCGACGCTGAGGTGAAGGCCTCCGAATGATGTGGGCCGAGCTATGGAGGACCTGCCAGAATCGCGTGCTTTGGAGGAGTGTCGTCGCGGCTTTCAGGGGGCGTTGCCGTCTGATCCTTACCTGGGACTCAGCTCTAGATCCTGCCCAGGGGGACATACACGACGCTCTTCCCCTGCCCCCATATGTAACCGAACTGCTCCCTTTGTCGTAATCCAGCCCTGCAATCTCTCTCTCTCTCTCTCTCTCTCTCTCTCTCTCTCTCTCTCTCTCTCTCTCTGTGAACAGGTATCCAATCATTGTTCTGATAGGTAGGATATCAGGGGGGAAGGAAGAGGGGATTGTGGATATGACACATATTGTGGTGGAATAGACTGTGGATCAGTGGGTCAAAGTGAAGAGAGGGAATGAACATCGTTGAGTTCAATCAAGGCTCCCGAACCAAAGTCTCTCTGGAATCGAGCTGATTCTGGAGAAGTACCGTCGTTCTGCTCTGATGGCCGGTGTTGTCGGAGATGGGTTCGTTCCATAGTGGTGAAGCGGTTCAAGTCTTGTGCGTTCACACGTTGCCATACGTGGCCCGACTCGGGTTTATCTCGCTCAACTTAGAAAAATGATGGTCTTGATCCTTTTCCATGTAGTCTTGCACAGGAAGTGTCTCCGACTACTGAAACCAGTGTCGACTGACGCCGCTTGCAGCTGGGACTCCCCCCACCCCCTCCCCCTGCCGATATAGAAGAATGATAATAAACGCAATATGTCCCCGCCTGTTTTTACACCCCTTGCAGGAAATCTCCACTTGTTTTATCGGGTCGACTTTTTTTCCTGCCACAATTCGATTCAAAGTCATGACGGGTCCTGATTGGTCCGCACTAGTCTACCGCTTGGCGCCCTTGGTCACAGTTCGTCTGCACTGGTTTGGGTATTCCAAAACAACATCCGGCCTCCTTATCTATGAAACTAGTGCAGACGAGTGCATTTTTTTTTCAAACCGATTACTTAATAATAGATAGGAATAGATAGGACTACATAGGTGTAGAGAGGAATAGCATGACTAATCGAGACTGTGACCTAAAAGAATAGTCGGAGTGGTCGTGAAAACATTTTGAACCGTCCAAAGGCTTCCAAGTCGGGCTCGACTGGTGCCAGACTAGCTACAGCACTAATGGAGACTAGAAGGGGTTTACCGGACCCCAGCAGACATGTTTATCCGACTTGTTAAAACCAACAGGACTCCGACCTACATTTGAGCCCTGCCAAGACTAGGACTAGTGTGAACCCTACATTAGGACCGGTCGGTGAGTGACATTGTGCAGCCCTGTTTCCAGCAATCCCAGCCATCAGTTCCTTGTCATGGCCACCTGACTGGGCGTTTGTTCACACACAGCCGTTTGATCATTGTGGTCTGGGCCAACCATCTATACCAGAATGGGACAGTGCTGCCATGGGCCAAAAATAGTCCTCTTGAGTACCCGTAGTTATCGTAACCTTTGGTCTTCTTGTTTCTCTTTTTCCAGTTCTCCTCACGAGCTGCACATGTTGGACGCCGTCTGTTTCAACAATCGACTTCCGAAGCTTGCGCATCGGGAGTTCCTTCGGGACTTCATCAAAGTTCTCAGAAATGAATAGTTTTAAACCTGACAAAAAACCCTAAAAACGACACAAAATCTTAGAAAAGATTTAGTCCAACGTTTACAACGGGGATTCCTTCAGGATTTCATCGAAGACGTTTGACATAATTTATTTCAATCTGACAAAGATCCTTAACACAGAACGATATTGTACAAGAGATTTGGTTCAACGTTTAAAATACTGATTGATTAGATTATTTGTGCTTTAAGGTGTTTCTTTTTATATGATCTTTTAATAAGGCAGGCATAAGAAATAAGGAATTCATGCCGTTTTGATAACAGAACAGATTTTGCTAAAACCGGAAAGTATTCGGGGGAGGGGGGGGGGGGTCAAAGTGAGGCGACTGCGGGTGAAAATGAAACAAATCCTACGAGTAGTTCTTTGGGAGTCCGCAACAAAACAAGGGCGATCAAATTACAAAACAAAACATTAGGTTGCGCGTTTGGACTTAGCTCTTCTTCGGGCAAGATAAACAACATTCAGGACAATGAACACGAAGAACGAGCAATCACGTATCTCCTCGTATTCGGCCAAAAATGGGCGTTATTTTTGGGGAAAAAAATCTACATGTATTCACAGGTTAAAGAGGCTTTTGCCGGACAATGACCCTGTGGTCTAAGCGAGTCATAGTTTAGCAGAGAGCCCTTTCTCCTTTTGCCTTGCGGCCATGCCGCGCATCGAGGGCGCTCCTCGTTCCGCTGTTCCACAGCGCCAACAGATCTATGGGGGACATCAGCCCTGATATGCATGACGGTGCTTATTTGGGAATAGCTGGAATTATCCGCGATTCGAAAAGAATAAGGGACATACATTAAGACACAGGAAAACCACATAAGACTATTCATAAAATCTTAATCAGGAATAACTTATGTGTTAGCGGTCTGCCAGGTTAGGGTTAAGTTTCGCCTTTGATCGGGATCGGACTAATGTTTAGGTTAAGGCAATTGCAATACATGTAGTTATTAGGTTTGGGTGGGATACGGTGTGGATGCGTAGACGGAGAAGGGCAGAGTAGGGGAACAGTGGGATGCTCTTCTTCCCTTTCAATCCGGCTTTCTCAATCCTTTCTGTTGAAAACTGAATGCCCATTCGTTTAGTGGAGACCCATCTCAACTGAGGAACGAGCGGGGCCGAGCATTAAAGTTGCAGGACCTACCGCTGTCCTTCAGAGGAAGACAGAAGATGGGGGCAGGTAGCTGGAGGACCTATAAGTTTGTGGAACTTCACATGTGCTTGAATTTGGCGGCAAAGTCTAGCAGTAGTACCAATGAAAATGTTGCAATCCATTGAAAAGCAATGTGGCCTGTCCCATTTTTGAGCGGTCCTATAAAAAAAAAAAAAAAAAATCCCTGATCATATGGAAACTGAAACACAAACAAGATGAACTGTTTCCTTAAAAGGCAAGAGGTCACAGATAAAATCTTGTACATCATATTGAGAGAGGTGTCCGGAACTGATCGCCGAATTTTCAACCCCACCCCCACCCCCGTCACTCGTTTTCTCAAACAGAAATATCCCAATGTAGTTAAGTTCTCTTTTAGCCCATGGGCTGTTTTTGCATGGTAGCTTCAGTCAGTCGAAGCATTTTGTTTCTAAGATGCAATACAGCTGGGGACTTCGGTAGGAAAACCGGAAGCCTCCCCAACTCGAAATTGCAGCCATGACCATAATCCTTCTCAGACCCTACCCCTAACACTAAATCAGGCACTGATCTAAACTAACACTATTTCTAACGCTATATTTGTTATTTAGAAAATATTAAAACTTTCTATGATAAATTGTCCGTAATAACGAGGAAAGAGGGGCTTGGAGTTGTCTTCTCTTTTTTCGTCAATCACGGAAACAACATCAACGACAACAGCGGAAGACGTGTTGAAGTCCACCGCGAAGGGAATGAAAACATTGATGTCTTGAATGTTTGAACGAATGTCAAGAATGAAAAGTTAATAATTCTTGAAAGTTTTTTTTTTTCGTTCGTAAACTGATCGGGCAAGCTGCTGTTGGATATAAAACTTTGGGACGAGAGAGTCCATGACAAGGTCTGAGGCTGAGCGTGTAACTTGCTGGTAACTGAGACGGGTATAGTTCTACTGTAACGCGAGTCAGAAGTCAACTTTAGGTACGTGACAAACACTTATTTTAAATACGAAATCAAGAAATGAGTAGGAGCAAACACCACCACCAGAAAGAGCAAAAAATTGAGCCAAAATGGGACCATAAACCGACGTTCCGTGTGTGAACGCACGCACAACATCTTGCACGTAAAATCCCATCACCAACTTTCGGAAGAGAAGACCAGTTTGGCCGTTGGTATATGGATGACACGTTACACATAGCATGCACCTTCCCCGAAGTTGAAGTATGGCTGCCTTAATGGCGGGATAAAAAAAAAAAACGGTCATACACACGCAAGTAACAGAATCTTCAACTCGATTAAGGTGGACACACAAAGAAAGAAGAAGGGTGTGACAATCGGACGCCCACGAGGAAAAGTTGTGACTTTTTTTTTTTTTTTTAAGCAATTACATGGACATGGTAAAATTTTTGCTGAAAGAATGTGATCCAACAAGGTAAGATCATATCCCCAAGCCCAAGATCACACAGATGACAGAAAGTTGGGTTACAAAGACTGTCACATCCCAGTCATCTGCCGCTTTATTGGTTCAAAAATGGTTAAGAAAATTTAAAACATTGATCTCAGCTCCATTTCCCATGCCACTTACTTGCCACTTAATCACTTCAAAAACAGTCATGCAAATTTGACTCATTGATCTCAGCTTAATTATATTATTTGAATTGTGCAGACACTCCCAAAACAGGTGCATCTTAACATGTATAATTAATTTAAGTAAAATACAAAGACTGAATGAGCCATTCGGATTCACTGAAGCTGTTGAAGTAAGGCTGAAGTATGTTATTACCAGGAGCCTGTAGATACATAAGCAAATCCCCATAGAGCATCATACTAACACTACCATATTTGGTGAGGATTCATGAATAATTCATGAGATATAATACACTTTCACTGTTTCAGACCAACCCACAATGTGCTAGCGACAACAGCAATCACAGGCGTTGTGAGCATGCCGGCACCAAGGTGAGACTGTCACATCCACTGTCAAAGTGATTCAAATGTCAAGAAATTTGAGATTTTAGCAATTTGACTTCACTAAGTAAGTGCATGCAAAACCAACAAAACTTTAACTGTTTGTGCCCAGATTATTTTACGTAAGAAAATCACTCCTGCCTGAAGGTTTACTCAAATTTGAGAGTTAAAGGGCAAAATCAATGGTTGCCTGGATGAAACACTCAGTATTTGAAAAAATTATGAAAAGAATGTAGCTGAAATTCTTTATGCTTGGATATGTTGTCTTATATTCAAATTTGAAGCCCTTTCATTTGTTTTGTCTTTGTTAAGTTTTTATAAAAATAATTTCATCAGTCTTATTTTTGTTGTCACGTATGTTCACAATCAGAGACTTCACAAAATCACAGTAAACACAAGAAAGGCTTCTGTACAAATGGAGTGAGGATCAAGAGTTTTTCTTCATTTGATGCTAAACCTGCTGTTTCAGAGTCATAATTGGAATCGGCCTCGCAGAAATATTGCATTTCTAGCTCGCCTGCCAATGTATTACGCTTGTTACCCCATTTTGACTCCTATGATGAAGAAAGAATGCACAAAATTGCTTCAAAGTTGCTGTTGAATATTCTGCAAGTCACTACAATTTGCAAAGGAAGAAAGAATGGAGTAAAGCTCCATTCTCTTAGATTTTCATGCTGTGTGAAGTGAAAGTACATGGGTGTTGCCAGCTGACAACTGGCCTGCTTCAGGTGCCAGGGGGAGGTATTGTCTCAGCAGACAATTTGTCAATTTCAGGGTTGATTGAGTAAACCAGATCTAAAAAATAGACACCACCATCAGAAAGATTAAAAAGGAAAGGAAAAAAAAAAAAAGGCAATTTAATGGCCACCAAAGCATGAAAATTCGACTGTATCTGAGAAAAATTTTTTTTCTTTAACTGATTAAATTTTGCCTGTAAAAACAGTTGAAACGGGCTAAACGGTATGTGAGTTCAAAGCAGGGTCAGGTGCCCTTTCAGAATAAAAAATAAGGACAGGTGATAGCAGGTCAAGTAACGATGACTGTAGCGACTAGCATACTGACTATCTCAATGCTTCAAACCATTCAGATAAAAAGTTATGACCAAACTAATTCCAAAGCTGAGGCAGTGACCTAAGTTGAATACAAACATAAAAGCTTGTATAGAAGGGCAAAGTCTTAGCTTAGGCCAAGGTAGGGCTGTTCACTGTGCCTGCTACCTTTGATTAACACTCTCATGAATAGAATGGTTTTTTTCAGCTTCTTTTCATGAGAGTGTGAATTGGTGAGATCAGGACGAAGGGGCACCTCTAAACGAGGAAAAATTGCCATTGTGATAGTGAGCTTTTAAACTGAAAGTGACTGTGGGTTTCTTGCAGCTTTGATATTAGATGCATGATGTACATTCTGTTTTATGAAAACAAAGAAACATAAGCAATATATATCCACATTTACTTCCACGTACTCTTCTGCCTGAAGTACAGAAAAAACAACTCTGTCAAAATAGCATACCGTTTGGAACCCTTGGAAAGTTGCTTTCCTGTACTTCAACAAGATGAAGGGTACACGGGGGCAAATATGGATACTGCAGAACTCCATTAGATTAGTGTTCCAAGTTCCCTGTTCATTATCACATTCTTTACCACAGGATGACATTTTTGTTGTCTTATCAAGTCGTCTTCTGTGCCCCATCTGTGGCTTTACTCTGCTGTCTTAAAACAAAATGGCACAAATTTGAATGCAATGCAGTAAATGTGTTAAAAGAAGAGAGAGATAGAAAAAAAAAAACAAAAAAAAAACGCTGTTTTCCTGTGGTATCAAAGGACAATAATTCTTTGGCAGCTAGTGGGTTAAGATTACTCTGGATAACTAATGCTTGATGCATTGGTTACCTGACCTTTCACAAACATTTTTGTCATTGTGACCCATTCTTGATCACTGACAGTACCATGGATTGCTGTGACTGTTCTGGGTCATAAGACATACGCTGCTAATTTTTTTTTCTTTATTCTTTTTCACGATGTAAAAAAGAAATGGGATTGAGGTAACATGGCTTGTACTGTCAGCATAGCCAATTCTTACTTGGCTAAAAAAAGGTCAATAGTTTCACTGTCATTTTTGTTCTTTGTTGCTATTTTAGGATATACTTTTTTTTTATCAGGATGTTACCTTTTTTCAGTATGTAACAATTTTTTTTTGGTGTGTGTGTGGCCTTTTTCCACAGCCCTGGAAATGCTTTGTGTGGCTGGCTGGACGATAATAATAAAAAAATGTTAAGAAGTTGAATAACCTCAGTCTTCCAATTTTCTGTTGTTTGATCATTAACTTTAATCCGTGTGAGCTAGCCCATATTGGGTTACACGATTTTAGCTGCAGTAGGTAAGACAGACCCGGGGTAACATAAATCTTGGTAAGCACAGACCTGGGGATATGACCTTGGACAGCATAGACCTGAGGGTAGCATCCATAGACTTTTGGAGAAGATAGACAAGGGTAAACAGGCATAGACTTGGGGCAATAACACCTGGGGAGGCACAGAGTTTGGGAACCTAAACATCAGCGAGCATAGACCTGGAAAGAACACAGACCTTGAGAAACAGAGACTTGGAGTTAACATAGACCTAGGGGAACACAGACCTTGGGAAACAGAGACTTGGAGTTAGCATAGACCTGGGGGAACACAGACCTTGGGGAATGTAGATCTGAGGGGGACACCGACCTAGAGTCCTGATGGCATGATCCCTCCATATCCCACCTTCCCCTCTGTCCCCCCCCCCCCCCTCCCTCTTCACCCCCTCCCCTCATCCTCCATCCTCCATGCATGTTGGAGAAAGCTGATCTTCCGTATTTAAAAGTAGAAGAATTTATGGATGTGAATGCTGATATTACCCACTAAATGTAGCATATTTTATGGTTACTGGTAGACTAAGCATCATCAGTCGTCTAGGAGTATTCGGTATTTGATCGTCATGATCACCAACTGACAAGTGTTGAACATGCAGAAATTTTTTTTTTTTCATCATCAGCTATGTGCAAGACAGTTGTGGTAACATCATTGATTGTTCATCAACCTAGCAGTTTTGTTATTAGTGAAAATACTTTTTTGTAGATCTTTCGGACATGTGTCAGTATGGTTTCCATGCTTGGTCATAAACACAAGCATACATAGCCACACTGTTTTGCAGGACTGTGAGAGAAAGGAGTGATGGCCCAAAGCAAATGCCCAGAGACCTCAACTGGTACCACAGCCAGTAAGCCTAGTCTGCCTCATGGGTGGATTGTCCGACAGTCCAAGAGCCATCCTGACAGGGTCTATTACTTCAACACAGTGACTGGGACCTCAACCTGGCTATTGCCTGAACTTAAACAGGTTGTGTGTGTGTGTGTGTAGTAGTAGTAGTAGTTCTTTCGTTTTGTGTTTTCACAAAATTATGTGATATTAGACGAGTGTATGTGTATGTAGTGGTACTTTCATTTTACATCTTTTCACAAAAAACTATGTGGTATTAGACGAGTGTGCGTGTGTGTGTGTGTATGTGTGTGTGTGTGTGTGTGTGTGTGTGTGTGTGTGTGTGTGTGTGTGTGTGTGTGAGTGAGAGAGAGAGAGAGAGAGTGGTTTAGCGTTATCTGATATTTACTAGTTTGAGAGTGTTGTACTGTATCTGAAATTGAAATATGGATAAAACAAGTATCAATATCTTTTTTTGTGTTATCTGATAATTGCTAGTATGAGAGTATTGAACTGTATCTGAAATTGAAATATGTATAAAACAAGTATCAATACTTTTCTGTGTATTTATTCAGCCGGGTAGACTTTTTGCAGATCATAGCGAAGTTTGATTGCACAAAAGATTTTTGTACCTGACAGATTCTAGGTTAAATGGTTTTATGTGTGTGTGTGTGTGTTTTTTTTTAATTTGTAAGCTTTACAGTTTTGCTTTTTTTTTAACTCTGTGTTCAGATTTAATTTGTTGATGGCCAAAGGGCACCTTGCAAAATTGGTTGAAGGCCAAATGTGGAAGCTCGTTGCCATATATGGCCTTATTGATCATGTCCACCCTTATGCCATGGAATAAGGTTGAAAGCAGTAGGTGTGACATTTGTGCCAAAAGTCCTTAAAAAAACATGAAACCAGTGCTGTATAAGTTTATAGTGATTATGTGAAACGCCAAAGCAAAGATAATTTTTGATTAAGCCAGTTTAAGGGCACTTACTTACCCTCTGGTTCTGAAAGTATGGCCACCGTCTTTTTCTGTTTTTCCCTTTCTTGATCCTTTGCATGTTCCCCTGTCCAGACTTCTGTTTTTCACTGCTTTGCATCTTTTCGTTTGTTTTACTGTGATGTCGGAATTCAGTAATTGTTTCGACATTTATGAGCAAGCTCCATACAAATGAATGCTTATCATAGGAACACAAAATTTGTCAGGTTGACCATACTGAGCTGTTCAGAATGACAGGAAGATGATTCTGACCACAAACAGAGCCAAGGTTTGGTGCACAAATGCTGAAGCTAAAAGAGTTTTGTGTAAAATGTGAGTGCCGCATGGGCTCTCAGTGAAGATTTTGAGTACCCAGATTGGTTTCTGAGTGTATTTGTAGCACTGACAAAACTTCTAGGTACATGAGTCCAATATAAGCATACAAACTCATGTACATAGAAGTTTTGTCAGTGCCACAAGTTAATAAGGGGAGGGATGGCGGAGTGAGGGTGAAATTGAAAGAAGAAAAAAAGATGTGATAAAATTCAGACAGCAGTTGTTTCAATGTGTTTGATGTGTTTCAGTCTTTGGAGAGAAGGAAGAAGAGCAAAAGCAAGCACCACCACAGGAAACGTGACCAGCACAAAAACACAGACCAAGGACATGAACTACAGCAAAATCAGCAGCCATCAGAAAATGTGGCTGATGAGGTTGATGAAGATGATGATGATTATGATTACGAGTTGGATCTCACCTGTGAAAATGATGCAGAATTAGACTTTGTATCATCTGCAGTAACCGAGGCTGGTGTTCATGTTCATCAACAAAGTGTAACCAACTGAGAGAAACTGACAGGCAAACAGCTGCTGATGGACAGAAGAGAAAAAAGAAGTGGAAGAAATTATGGGATTCATCGTCAGGGTTAAGACTGCAAGTGAATTCATCATCACCCAAGGAGGACTGCAGCCTAACCACCGAACAGTTACAAATAATCCAGTTTCCGAAATTCAGTCATGCTAAAGGTATTGGTACAGATTCAGGTGTGACTGACCAGAGAAACAAAGCTCAGGGAAACTATACAGCATCTTCAGATCACTTGCAGACTTCCATAGACGAGAAGATGGGTAATCGTTTGAGCTATTCAGGTTCTGGTAGAACCGTGTTCAAACGCCCGTCTCTCCTGTTCAGTCACACAGACATGCTGTGAAAGAAGAGCCCAATTTCAGTGTGACCAGTCAAGCTCTTGCTGTTCCTGGTTCAGTAACAGTTGAGTACAGGTCTGGAGTGAAGTCTGGCTCAATGCAGAAATCGGTTCCGTGCTTACCAAGAAATCAACAAACTATGAATGCAACAGGCAAGGGGCAGAAGACTGTGGCATCTTCAGACAGTGTTGTTGAGTTAGGGAACAAAAACAAATTATTCTGGAGCAAAAATAACAAGTTTGAAGCAGGGGAAAATCTTGTCCCAAAGTTTGAAGCAAGGGCAAAATACATCCCAGTCAGATTCGAATGTGCCTTTTGTTCCTAGAGTTTTAACGACAGCAAAGTCTGCTGACATTTGTACCGTGTCACACTCCACTAGGAAATGCATACAGTTCCATAAAAGACAGCAATATCATTCCTGATGTAAAGGGGAGTAAGAAAGTGCCTCATGTTGCGGCGCACATGGCAGGAAACAAAACTATAGATATTACAGAGCCTGCAGCAAAGAATCCTAAAATTGCAAGGAAAGGTAAATCATCACAGACAGGAGAAGTAGGTCTTGGTAACACTAGTCCTGTCGGTGGAGAGAAGCTTATCCCACAAAGCCACCTGTATCTCCTTCAAGATCACCCTTGAACAGAGAACAGGAAAACTGGGCTGTCTCCGCTACACCAGAGGTTTCTGGCACTCAGAGACAGGAAGGCCAAGCAGAGCGACCCACTCTCAAAGCCAAGAGGAAGAGGAAAAGAAAGGATGCAACTTCCCCTTTGAACAGGAGTGAAGAAGCAGCTCCACAAGCATCTGTTTTAACTTCGGTTCTGGTAAGTGGTGAGCAGGCTACGGAAGCCCTGAGCAGTGCACCCCCTGCCTACGCTTTATTCGGGAGATGGTGCTCAAGCTGCAAAGAAGTCGGTGTTGGATCCTGGTTTGTCAGCATTCACTCCAGTCCAGGTACAGTCACACTGTAGCTCAGGTCAGCCTCTTTCCAGTCATCCAGAGGTCTGTTATCAAAGTCCTCACTCACCACAGACTCCAGAAAAGCACGAGTTGGTAACACCAACTGGAGTTGTTGAGTTGGCAACACCAGCTGGAGTTGTTGAGTTGGCAACACCAGCTGGAGCTGTTTCTCAAAGCAGCTTGATGCTGAACCCCAGTCCCAGTGTCTTTCCTATCACGCCGGTCTTTGCCAGTTACCCTGAGGCTTCTGCTGGTGTTTGGCATGCTGAGAGAAGGTGAAGACACCATGGACGTGGATGATGACTACGACTTTGACAACCGTGATAGCGATGACGACCAGGTCATGCTGGACGTAAGATGATTTTGCCTTTTGTTGTTGTTTTTATGTGTTAAGAAGAGCGCTGTTGATGCATTGTGTTTATGGGTGTGTTTTACTCGTGTGTCTGCTTTTACACATGTGTTAGTGCTACTGCTTGACAAGCTGTGTATGTATAGTGTCTTTGTGTATGTCTGTACATGTTTTCAACAGGAAAAACGTGCATCACATTCTGTATAATGTAATTCTGACTATGTTTTAATAAGATGTCTGCATGTCCATATGTGTGAGAGATAGGACAGAACATGTCGGAATGTATTACATTGTGTGGGATATTTCAGAAACAATGTTTTTTGTGTGTGTGTTAGGAAGTCAGTGGACATTTGTGTTGTTCTCTTTCACTTACGAGTAACACTGAAGTCGGATTACCTGATCATTGATTTTCAACCGGTTTTCATGGCATTTTCAGCATCATTAATTATTCATTTTATACAGTCAGCGTTTTCCCCCATCATCGTTTTCTTTTTCTGAAAAGTGTTTACCATGTGATCAGTTGTATACTTTTTACTCAGTTTCCCATGCTGTCTTGACTCTGTCTCTGTTATTCACTGACAGAGAATTTTCAAAATATGCTCTAGCAGAGAAGTCCCAGCATAAGAGGTAAAGACAGCATGTAATGAAGAAACTTCTTTGACAAATGAGGTTATGAATACACCTTTTATACTGTAGATTTGGATTTAATGTTTCACCTACAAGAACCTGTGAAAAAAAAGTCTGTGTAAAGTCTGAAAAAAATGTCTGTTAATTTGTTAAAAATGCATGTAAGATGTTTT
This sequence comes from Conus betulinus, assembly GCA_016801955.1. Classification (NCBI taxonomy): domain Eukaryota; kingdom Metazoa; phylum Mollusca; class Gastropoda; order Neogastropoda; family Conidae; genus Conus; species Conus betulinus. The sequence continues at coordinate 65,561 of JADBJO010005960.1, read as the reverse complement.
TAAGTGGGGACCCCCCCCCCCCCCCCCCCCCCCCCCCTCGAGTGATGAGTCACTTTTTGTTTGTTGGTTTTTTCTTTTAATAATTGTGTATTTCTTGTCTGACTGATTCAGCTGCAAGTACTGCATGACAAAAGTCATTTTCTTTTTTCATGTCTTGTACGTATGTGTGTGCGTGTGTTTTCAGCTGAAAGAACTGCATTAACAGTCAGTTGTTATCACATGTTTTGTGTTGCTTGTTTGTTTATGTTTCAGCTGCAAGAACTGCGACAAAAATTCCAACCTGATGTGAAAGCGAAGGTAAGATCTTTAAAGTGGTGTGATAAAATGATCAAGGATAATAGAAATATTCACATTTCAAACGAAAGAATTGTGACTTACTTCAAATCCCACAAGACCAGGTTTTGTTTTCCTTTCTTTTCTTTCTCATTATCACACAGAAAGACTATAGATATAAATCTACTCATGAATGTGTTGCTAAACAGCCATTTTTAGAGTGCATTATTTGACAGTGAACATTTGGTCGAGATGTAGAAAAGAACATAATTGCAAGAAGTTTTCATTGGTTAAAATCCTCCCATTTTTGTAGCATTTCTTAATGTTGACACAGTGTAAATGGCACATGGTTATGGGTTATTTCCACCTAATTTAGATTCACTCTGTTAACAGTGATTCATACTTGGAAAAATTGCGGGCAAAAGCTTAAGATATTGATAGAGGATCAAGAAAAGCATTCGACGAGTATCAGGTACAAAGATGTTGTGTTCACATACACCCGAAAGAAACTCTAGGGAGAGCTTGACAGCCGAAAGTTTTCAGAGAAGAACCTCCCTCAGAAAAGCGTTTTGACCCTGAACTCCTTACACTTGGAGGGAGCTGGGCCAGGTCACGTCTCCTAAATGCCCTTCTGTTGTCCTTTTTTTTTTTTTTCTTATCTGACATTGCTGGGATTCGATCCAGTAACTTCTGGATGGATGGGTGTCTCAAAGGTGTTGCCTTTTTTTAGGGCAGATAGTCTTGCCTACAATGCTACGGGACACCTATTAAAAGTTGGGAAATGTAAGTGTCATGAAGTTCACTTTCATGCCCTTCAAGAAATCGTGAGCTTTTTCAAGAGATAAGAGACCAGTAAGCCTACAAATCCCCTGCTCAAACTTCTGTGTGGTGAGGATTTTAACTCGGATGCCAGATTTTCTCGAGCCGCTGGCTAAACGAGCGTGCAGTTCCTCAGTCTTGTAAACATGAGTTTGCTCCCTTACGCTTTCATATAGTCCTATGAGTTCGACCAGAGTCAATTGTTTTGATGAACCTGAGTGGAGTACACTTGATGTCCGGTCTCATGCCACTCTTCCTGACAATCTGTGGATGCTTTCTACTCTGGAAGGTGGAGTACACTTGATGTCCGGTCCCATGCCACTCCTCCTGACAATCTGTGGATGATTTCCTACTCTGGAAGGTGGAGTACACTTGATGTCCGGTCTCATGCCACTCTTCCTGACAATCTGTGGATGCTTTCCTACACTGGAAGGTGGAGTACACTTGATGTCCGGTCTCATGCCACTCTTCCTGACAATCTGTGGATGCTTTCCTACTCGGGAAGGTCTGCTGTGCACAACTTGTCATCCACTGCATTCAGAAAACCCTACTTGTATGCTCTTGATGTCACAGCAGCTCCAAACCATGATCTGTGGTCTCCTGTTGAGCAGAGCGTTGACACTGAGGCTTCTGGTGGTGTAGCATTGCCTCTGTCAGTGCTAACTGTGTGCGTGACTTCAAGCACTTGTATCTCTGTGTGTGTGGTTTCCCTGGGTCAGCGCTGCTTTGCATAAACTTGCATGTTCCATTGTTAGTTTGCCATGAAAGAATGGGCATGTAGGGTCAGTTGATTTCCCCTGTTTCACCATGTCTGAATTACGTGGCAGGAGGTCATGTACAGATCTGAGGATAAGGCTGATCCTGGGGGGTGCTATGTGCCACATGTCGTTCCAGCTGAGAGTTCTTTGGAGTGTGTTTTCCGTGTAGTCCACTGCCCTTGTAGGCCATGCTGGACTGCCTCAGGATTCTCTTGGTATCCTCTTTTTTTCTTGAGATCTTGCATGACCATGTCTCTCTTTGCTTTCTCTTTTTGCCTTTGATCATCCTTCTGTATGAGTGTATCTGTTGATTTCAGCCACTGTCTGTTGGTTTGCCTGTGTCGCGTTATTTCCTGATCTTAAGTCAGCCACTGTCTGTTGGTTTGCCTGTGTGATGTTATTTCCTGATCTTAAATCTTTCCTTTGCCACACCTAATGCCTCCCAAACTTCCTGTTTTCCGCCAGTCTTGACCTTGGGCTGATTTTGATCTTGCAGCAGGTACTCCTGAGTCCTCAAAGTCTGGTTTGTAATCTTGCTTTGCCCACTTTCTGCTCCTCCAGGATGGACTGCAGGGGCAGCTTCAGCTTTGCTGGGCAGCAGTAGAACGCGTGGTCAGTCAGACCAGGTGGGACACCAAACCATTCTCAGGTGAATTCGTTGGTTTGGGCCTCCATTGATTCTACTGTGCTTGTGCTGATATGGTATGTCTGTCAAGGACAGAGAAGCTTTGGAATCAGCATGAGCTGAAGACAACAGACCTTGTAAAAAAAAAAAACCAGTGGACTTTTAACATTGAGGCGTTGATGGATTCAGGTGCAGAAATCATTGCTTTGGCTCACAACTGACAGAATTTGAGGAATCTAATGTACCGCTCTTCAGTGCTGCACCCCCAACGACACTTCTTGGAGTTAAGGGAGAAAAGGTTATTATAAAAAAAAAAAACAATGCTGCAGCTTTATTAGATGATGAGATTAATCACCTCTTATAGGCTTCAGTTACCCCTACTTGTGCCTTCTGAAGAACTTCAGTCTGTGAACAGATTGCGATTTATTGTAGCAGTTATTCAGCAGATTAACAGGATGGTGTGTGCATGCGTTGGTTGCAGGCTGTAGGGGTGCTGACGGAGAGTGTGCAGAAGACACAGGCCTCCAGACCCGTCAGCCCAGAGTCTGCACCGGAGGCTGACTCACAGGTGATGGTCTACGCGTGCACAGAAGAATCAGGAGTAGCTTCACTCAGTGACTGTATAAAGGCTGGTTTTATTCATTATATTGTGATTTATTGGTGAGGTGCAAATCTAGCTTGGTTCATTACTCACGGATCTGTGATAATAAAGACTAGCTTTATTCACCATCTACAATTATGGAATAATCTAGTTTTTTCATGTGTCTTAGTCATGTACAAACCTTGGATGATAAATACTGGCTTTATTCATTATGTACATATCTGGTAATAGAGACTGGCTTATTATTTGTTAAGTACAATTCTGGGTCACAAAGTTAACCATTTTTTTAATAAACACATAATGAAATTTGTGACAATAAATGTGAAGAGATGGGTGAAACAAACGAATTGAAACAGTGGTTCAGAAAATATGAATACTTTATTATCTCAAAAGATGAGAAATTAAGATAGGTGCATAATAAACAGTATCACAAGACAACATGCATGATACAAGAATCATCACAATCAAGTGGCCACTTACAGAATTTACATGTACAGTCCAACACTCCCACCCTCCAACACACACACACACACACACACACACACACACACACACACACACACACACACACACACACACACATACACACACTCACTCACTCACTCACACACACGCACATTGTAATCATTTGAAAAACCTCATACACATGCACATACACAAGCACACTCAAAGGCTTACACTCACAAGCAAATTTATACACACACACACAAGCACATATTATATGCAAATACACATATCTTCACACAAGCACACACGCCCTCAACCCCCCCCCCCCCCCCCCTCCCGTCTCTCCCCCTCTCTCTCATACTCCTTCACATCACTAAGCATGAAAAATGGTACAAAAAAGACATCATGAAAATCTGTTTTCAGGAACTTTTCCATAAGGTGAGGTGCACCTGATTTATTTGTTGGAATCAGAAATTGTACTTTGTCCTGAATCACACCCCTGTGTCAACATTTCATCCACATGTTACTGTGAAAAAGAACAATGCTCTCGTCCTTTGAAGGCACTTCAGCGACATATCTAGTCTAAGATTCCATGACCAGCATAGGTCCTGGTTATGTGAAACAAGTCACAGCAGTGCTAGTCCAAGGTTCCATATACAGTATGGCTGTTTGTGTATGTATAGGAATTCAGCAGGAAGAAATGTAAGGGGTTAACTTGACAGCAGAAGGTCTTCAGAGAAGAATCCATCCAGGCAGATGTTTCCACTCTGAACTTCGTGTTCTATGAGGGGGCCGGGCCAAATATTCATCACTTGCCTCTTGTTTCTCATTGGGTGTCCAAGGATAAATGCATGACGACTGGAATATGGTCAAGCAGTAGAATACTTCAACACTGATAAGTGTGTGTGTGTGTGAGATCTCGGGAACATGTGAGCATAATGTATGTTTGTGTAGACGATCATACGCACGTGATACACGATCATGTGTGTGCAAGTGTCTGTGTGTAGAGGATCAGTATGTTAATGCACAACATAGTGTGTGTGTGCACGCAGATGAACGCATGTGTGAGGGAGAGCATGCACGCGCCTCTGTGTGTGTGCACGTGTGTGTGTGTATGTGTTCAGACTCGTGAACATGTGAACTAGCATGCCCGCATTTGTGTGTGTGTGTGTGTGTGTGTGTGTGTGTGTGTGTGTGTGTGTGTGCGAGATGGTGTTTATGCATGTGTATGGCTTTCATTGGATTTCTGTAGTGATCAAGTTAATATAGAGGACTGAGTGTGTTTCAGGTTGTCTACATTGTGGTGGATACAAATGCCTGGATTAAAGACCTCAGCTTTATAAAAACCCCCTGAGGGACATGTCTCTGAAAGGTCAGCTGATTTTCTTTTTTTCATCCTTTTGATGAAGAATGCTTAACATACACAGTTCCTATTTTCAAAATGAAGAAAATAAAAAGGTATGTCTTTGATGCTGTTGTTTAAATCATAGAAACGTTTGTCATAAAACAGTTCCCTTTCCTCATTTTAAGCTCAAAGCGCCTCCACAAAGTTTTTACTGGGAAAAGTGAAGGGGGTGATTTTTCCAGTATTTCTGTTTGTGCATATGTATGAGTTCATTCAGGTACATAGATCTGCATGTGCTTACGTGAATGTTTATGTGTGATTTGTACTCGATGGCCTAGCAAAGAGACGCTCAGTCAGCTGTGATGCAGTTTGGAGCTCTGACTTTGGTGTTTTCAGACCTGGGTTATCCCCACCTGATGATCCCCTGGGTGGTGCTGCAGGAGCTGGATGGCCTGAAAATGTCACACAAGCAGGTGAGACTGGATCTGTGTTCGTTAGTCACATTCAGCTGTATAAATGTCCACACTCGCCACAGGTGATGATGTCACAGAGTCAGGTGAGTCAGGATCTGTGTTCATTTGTCACATTCAGCTTTATTAACCTTTCACCGCCAGACATTCTGTTTTGCATAAATCTCCATTGCCAGCCATTTTTCCAAACAAGCTCTTATTTATACCAGTATATGTGAAACGCGGATATCTCTGGAACTAAACAACCGATTCTCATGCTATTTTTTGTAAGATGGAGGAGATACACTGTACTTTATTATATCATAACATGTTAGTATTAGTTAGTCAACAACAATTTCAAATTTTTAGTAATTTCAAGTGCAAAAAAAAAAAAAATGCAAATTAAAAAAAAAGAATGTTATGTTTTTCTTCTAAACGTAAAAAATGAAGAAAGAATGCCAACAAACTCTCAACAAGGGAGGAAAAATACTCCACTCACAATTGAAGACCAGAAAGTATGGTATATCCAACAGGAAAATGGAAGAAACAGCCACAAATAAACTCCTCCATAGCAGGAAACGCGCGCGCGCACACACACACACACACACACACACACACACACACACGCACACACACACACACAGACATTCTTATGCCTAACTGGTACACATGTAAGAAAGAAAAAAGGGAACACACACACACACACACACACACACACACACACACACACACATCCCTTTCACGGTTGAAAGCAATATTTTTCTATGAAAACAAAGTCATTCATGTGCCTGTTGGTTTCTGAACCCTTGAGAGCCATTCAGTTGATCATAAATTCAACTCAAACATGTCTCTGCTGCTCGCCTTTCATGTGTCAATCGGCTACGCCCCCTTCAACCTCGACCAGCAAGAGTCGGCCCACAGAGTGTGTGTGAAGTTCATTGCCTGAAGTCTTAGTTCGCTCCCTCACATAGAGTTAGTGAACAGTCAGTCAGTGCTGGCTGGCTCAATGCAAAAACACTGGGGCACATGCAGTAAGCCGGCGTCTAGTCATATCTCTGGTCAGCTGTCTCTCCCAACCATTTGGCCATGGTCCAACGCCTCACATTGCAATGATTCGGTCAAGCCCTCGCTATCGTGTGTTTCCTCATGACTATCTGGGTCTCTTCATCTGTATTAGGAACAAACTGACCGTTTATTCAATATTCCCAGCACTTGATCTGTGGAAAATATATGGCAAGGTCGAGTACGTAAAGTGCTTGGTGGTGATGTCATAATGAATGGAAAAACAATCGGAATAAAAGTTGATAAAACACACTGAACTGAATAGTGTTCTGACAAAATAAATGGCTGTGAGCATGGGCCGGACCATCCCCTAACTATGTCGTTTATTGCTGGCTTTCTATCTCATGAACTTGGATAGTGAGAATATCGGGAGTTAGGTAACCCTGGTTGGTCGCCTTTTTGGTGAAGTCAGTGGTCGGCCATGTTGTCGCCAAATGGCGACGTCGGCAGTGTAAGGGTTAATGTCCACACTCACCACGAGTGATGATATCACACAGTCAGGTGAGGCTGGGTGTTTTTTCATTAGTGACATTCAGCTTTAATGTCTACACTCAGCACAGGTGATTATGTCAGAGTCAGGTGAGACAAAATGTCTTTTGAGTAGTGACATTCAACTTTTACAGTCATACTCACCATGGTTGATAATGTCCTAGAGTTAGGAGCAACAGGATGTCTTTTCATTGGTGATATTAGCTTTAACGTCCCACATTCACGATGATTAATAATGTCCCAGAGTCAGTTAGGCAAGACGTCTTTTCGTTGGTCACATTCAGCTTTTAACGTCTTCACTTGCCACAGGTGCTAATGTCACAGAGTCAGGTGCAACAGGATGTCTTTACATTAGTCACATTCAGCTTTAACATCTACACTCACCACAGGTGATCATGTCACGGTCAGGTGCAACAGGATGTCTTTTCATTTGTGATGTTTAGCTTTAAAGTCTACACTCACCGCAAATGATAATGTCACAGAGTCAGGGGAAGGAGATAAGTACCATTTAACTCGCCACGCTCACCACAGGTGATAGGCTGGAGGTAGATAACTGTTCCAGGAGAGAATGGGTTGGGACTTACCAAACAATCTTTCGACAATCTGAATGATGATAGGTTGCGAGGGAGGGTGGTGGGGAGGGCAGTTAAACTGCCCGTTTCTATTTTTGGTGCCAGTGCAATTCAAACTGCAGACATGAGTGCTCTTCCTCTGAGTCGTCCAAGCAGCGAAAGCAGGGGGATCTCTTGACACACCTTTGCAGTATCTGTAAAACAAAAACAGTCATGTGTGCGCCCACTGCTGTCTCAGTGTGCATCAACACCACCCTCAGGTGATATACAAAGGGGAAGGGGGTGTTTGCACCTGGAATACAAGTGTGATACCATCACTATATTCCATTAAAATATCGGTCTCCGAAGGTTTGTGTTGCTTGTGTATGGACACACCCAGGCACATGCATGAGACCTCCTTTTACACACTGTAACACTTTACTTATCGATATCATCTTTCCCCCTACCCCCCCCTCCTTTTTTATTTAAAAATTGAGGAATATCAATACTAGTACAGACTTGGCATCGCTCGATTTACAGGAACCAGTCAGTTCAGTTCAGTGGTATTTTGGATGTCTGTTCATCATCATCATCGATGATATTGGATAATGATATTAGAAGACAATAAAAGGTAACAGAAATCACTGAGAATGTCAAACATACTGTTTCTGGTCATTTTTCTTCACCTCTCTCCTTCATATCGTACAGTCTAGACAGTCCACTAAGATTGCTTCTAAACATACTTTTGAAAAGGTCTCAACAGTCTGACCAACTCCGACTGGGCAATAACATGTGTGATGTCCATGACATATGTGTCATATAAAATGTGGTCAGTGCTTTCAAAATATGCAGTATACTTACCAAGTGAAAACTGGGGGCAGTTTAGTAGTATATGATGGACTGAATTTTTTTCCAGACATACACCTGACATCAAGAGAGAATTTTGTAAGTTTATTGATTATCTGTGCTGTGTATCTTGGGCAGGAAGGCAATTCATGCGACCTCCTGGTGAAATTTCTGTTATGTATACAGCGTTTTACCGAAAAGACCTTTGTGTGTGTGTGTTTACTAAGTAGCTGGATGCATATTTTGTTGTGGTGTATATTTGCCGAGAACCATAGATAACTGATTTCAGTCACGTTCATCTTTCATGACTTATTTCATGGTATTAACTTGTTTTATAGCTTTAAACAAGTGATTGAAAATGAAGTCTTGTTTTTATAGCTTTAAGCAGGTGACTGAAAATGAAGTCCTCTCAGAGGTAGTGCTCATGGAAGTTAACTACCTGTCCATGCCTCAGAAATGAATGAAGACATGTTTCTGATCAAACTTGGCTTGGCATGGTGGTGATAAAGGCGTGTTCAGTTCGAGTGAAAGGACTGAAGAGCGTTAGGCACATTTTTTTGTTTAGCCCGCACACCGACTGGTTAATGCCCCTTTGTGTAACTGTCAGTATTGTGTCTGGTTATGGCTGGACAGTCCAAGAAGGCCCAGGACGCTGTGCGCTTCATCCACTCCTGCCTGACCTCGCGCCACACCTCGTGTTCGTGGACAGACCCCAGCCCAGGTGAGACTGGTTTGGATTGGTGGGATTCCTCAGTCTGTGAGACACTTTAACCCTCTTGCATTTGTTTCGCTCGTATCCGGCCACTCTGTTTGTCTCCCTTGGTGTTGTCGCAGCCGCAAACTGGGCCACACGTGCTGTGTTACTTTTCCCCTCACACTCTGCGACCTTGTTTTATGTCAAGGCTGGCCGAAATTAATGGGCATCCCTGAGAGGTGTCCAAGGAAATCTTAGCAGTAGTATGGGGTGTGGGAAATGATTCATTCATACAGACTAGGGTCGTGAACTGACCGCGTTCCATTGATTTCTCAAAAAATACGATTACTAGGTGCAGGTTTGTGTTTGAAATGAAAATGCAGGAGGGTTAAACTGATTCTGAACTGCTTGTTTTCTTCCTCTGTTGTCGTTGGAGACGGTGTGTTTGGGTTTGTTAAGTTAAAAAAAAAAAAAAAAACAACATCATCCAGGCAATGAACATTAAGTTTGAAAATTGCACAGTATTTTAGGAAGACATTGATGTGCATCATACTTAAAGCTTAAGTTCTTCCTTTACAGAGAATTGTTCGTTTTGAAGAAGGAAAATAGCACTTATTTTCAGCATGTGCCAAATGAATAAATCAGTATGTCCTAAATTTTAAAAAAAGGAAAAAGAATGGCTATGTCGGGAAACGCTTTTATTGTCTCAGAGTGACAAATTAAACATATCCATTTCCCTTACACTGATACTTAACATTTGGCGCAAACTTGGCGATCAGAGTTCCAGTCAACATATTTGGATGGATGTCTGTGTGAACCATTCTGATGAAAATCTACAGACATTAATACACAGAGTGAAGATCCAAAAACTCTGCGCATTTTTTATGTCTCATGTTTCTGACAGAAATGGACAGCACTGAGTTTGATCATGCTGTCATTTGGTGAAAAGATACTGTACATATTCTCCTTGATTGGATTACTGTGAATAATTTCTGTATTGAATATCGCTCATCCAGTCACTATACTCGAGAGTATAGTCAGTGCACACTCCAACTTTGTTGAGTGCAGAAATTTGTGGGAAGAGGTTGTGGGAAAAAAGAGAGATAAAAGATATGGTAGACAGAAAGGACAGTAGACGACAGTACAGCAAAGGAGGAGACAGAGTTACTGAGAGCGAAAGGAAAAGGGACGCTACTAGCACAGAATGTCTTATGATGTGTAGTTTTTTTTTTTTGTTTTTTTTTTTAAGTCATTGTTATCATGCATTGTCAGAGATTCTTGTTGACCAATTGTGTTGAAATTGAGAGAAAAACCTGAAACAAAGGAAATTGATTTTGTTATGTAAAGCAGTTGAAGTGACGGTTTAACTGTTTTTGAGGAACACGTGATGACGATCTTTGTGTGGCTTTTGACAAATTCAGAATTTCTCAAATAATTTTTTTTTTCATAAATGCGTTTGTTTAGGTTTGTTTAGTAACCAGTTGCTTTAATTTAAAAAAAAATTGTTTAGATATGATTTTTTTTGTGTGTGTGATACAAAAAAAAAAGTGATCATCAGTGATTGAAAATCAAGGGAAACTGCAGGGAGTTAAGGCAGCAGTTAGCTTCAGACTGTAGTATGTTCAACCCAACACATGCTTTGTGTAGTATGTCAGGGTTTTTTTGCCTCATGTAGTGAAATACTGGATAACCTGTGATTGGACATTAGGTCACTCTCAGCAATATCGACCAGTTCTGATATAAAGTGCCAGTTCAAAATAGTTTATTCAGCACAAAACTGACAGTTCTGTGACAAAACTGAATGAAATTGAAATACTTTCCACTAGCAAAATTCTCCGTTGGCTGTTGTATTGATAATGCAGTACAAACAAAGTGAGCCATAGACTGTGACAAAGGACACACTGTTCCATGCTGATATGTTACACGATTTATTTTCAGATGGGCAGAGTTCTGTGATCCTGTTGACAAATGATCTGAACTTGGAAAACAAGGCTGTTGTCATGGCCATCAAATGCTTTGATTCCAAGGTAAATCTTCATCGATTGTATCTGATGGATTTTACATACTGATCTAATTTGGGTATGTTTGAGCCACAAACTATATTAACAGAAACTCCTCAACTTAGTATGCAGAACATTAAGAAACCGGTCGAAATTTCTCTCAGCATGTGTGATTCTTCTACTGTTGATAGAAAAATGTTGCTTTCTTTCATATATGCTACAAATGCCACTGTCATCGCAGAAAGTCTAAAAACAGAGTTTACTGGTTTGATATCAGGCGGTCTGAATAGAGGTAAAGGTGCTTGGAGTATGAACAGTTGTTTGTTCTGACCTGCAAAATGGCATGAACAGTTTTCAGACCTGTTTACCCAACGATTTTGCCGTATTTTTTACGGAAAAAAAAAAAAATCAAAATTATAGGAATTACGCCTTCTCTCCCCCCCCCCCCCCCCCCCCCCCAAGAAATTGCAGGAAAAAATCAAAGAAAGAAAATTGTTTAACGGGAAGTTTCGTCTGCTAATGTTTGGATCAAAAGCAGTGAAAAGACATTCCCCAGTGTGCCTTGCGACTTTTACCTTGTCAAAGATGGCGACAAAGCGATCTTGCGTGCCAATGGCCAGCTCTTCCAAATCTTCGAAAGTTGTGAAAGTATTGTGATTATGAAAATTAGTTGGTTTTTTTTGGGTTTTTTTTTTTCAAAATACAGGTTTTTGTCTGAGATATTACAGGTGCACGAATTGGGGTAAACAGGTCTGTGTTTTGAGTGGGCATCTTCATCTTTTTGCCTGTTTGCATTTTTTGGGGTTTTTTTTTTTTTAGTGCAACCTGCATGCAGTCCATGGAATGCATCAGGGGGTTGAGTGAATTTTAAGAAAAGAAAGAATTCATATGACTGTTTTTTTCCCCAAGTACTTTTTTTGTGTGTATTTTCTCATCCAGCAGTTCTGTTTGTTTAAGATGAAAGTTGTTTACAGTTGTTATTCATGATCTGTTTGTTGTATCATGCGGGAAAGGATATATAGAAAACATGTACGTATGGTTGAACAGTGGAATCACTACTTCATGGAAGCGTCTTGGCAGGAATGGGTATGTCCAGAGGACATGGAAATGTACGGCCTTGGGAGTGGAAGGTTTTTTTCACTTGCCCTCATACAATGTGTATGTGAGCATGTGTGCATGTATGTGAGTGTGAAAGAGAGAGCAGAAAGCTTAAGGTTATTTTAATCATGTCACAGAATCAAATGTACAAATGAAGCGAAAACGTTCATTTGATCGACTTTTCTGCTTTTGTGCGTCGTGCTGTGGTTTTGATCATGATAATTAAAGAAGAGTGTTTATGTGTGCAGAGATTATGGCCCTTGTTGGGCCGAATTATAGGGGAAGATGACCATCCTCCTCTTACATCTAGAAATGGTGAGTGTGCTAGAGTGTCATTTTGTACATACTCTGTGTGTTTGATTTTGTATGGAATGTACTTGTGTGAATGTGTATGTTTTTTCTCTGTGTGTACCTGTGCAGCATGCATGTGTGTGTGTGTGTGTGTGTGTGTGTGTGTGTGTGTGTGTTTTATTTAAATGTCTTGCTGAAATTCATCGCAATTACTCTAGTACCTTATAGAGCCAAAAGAAATGCTGTTATGAAGAATGCCAAGCGATTGTCACAAAGATAAACGCCAAGTAATTGTCACAGTGAAGAATGCTAAATGATTGTCACAAAGATAAACACCAAGTGATTGTCACAGTGAAGAATCACATGTGATTGTCACTAAGATGAACACAATGCGATTGTCGCAAAGATAAACACCAAGTGATTGTCACAGTGAAGAATGCCAAGTGATTGTCACAAAGATAAACACCAAGTGATTGTCACAAAGATAAACTCCAAGTGATTGCCACAAAGATAAATGTCATTTGATTGTCACAAAGATAAACACCAAGTGATTGTCACAGTGAAGAATGCCAAGTGATTGTCACAAAGATAAACGCTAAGTGATTGTCACAGTGAAGAATACCAAGTGATTGTCACAAAGATAAACGCCAAGTGATTGTTACAAAGATAAATGCCAAGTGATTGTCACAAAGATAAACGCCAAGTGATTGTCACAAAGATAAATGCCAAGTGATTGTCACAGCAAAGAAATGCCAAGTGATTATCACAAAGATAAATGCCAAGTGATTGTCACAGCAAAGAATGCCAAGTGATTGTCACAAAGATAAACGCTAAGTGATTGTCACAAGAGAAAAACATCAAGTGATTGTCACAGTGAAGAACGCCTAGTGAGTCAGACCATAGCATTAAACGGCTGTCAGTCAGCTCTGTCAGGCCGAAGTTTTGTGGCAAATGCAGTCATAAGATAGTCACGTGACGCCCCCCTACTTCCGATTACGGAAGATGCCGAAGATTGTGTACTGTCCGTCATTCAACTTCGGCCTGTCGCCCAAGCAAGATAAGTCTTGTGCTCTGTCTCGCCTATACTTTGCCTTTGTGTAAAGATTGTGTGTTTTGCACTCTGTACTCATTTATCTGTGGCTTCCGCTTATATCTTGACGTGTGAGGTTATCGGATGGGCTAGCATTCTAACCTTATTTACTGAAATTTTCTCGCGATCGTGGTGCTCCCGGTTCTTGTCTATTTGCGTAACCGGTTCGAGGTTGATCGGCATTTTCCATCGCCACGTCCATCGCGTTTTCTCTGCCTCCATTTGTCCATCGGCCTTGCATTCTCACTCGCCTTTACGGCCTTTTCGCCCCTAATTCCGATTTCTATCTCGCCGTTACTTGTACCACGATTCCACTATCTCATCTGCGACGATCGCGGGTCGGTTTCGTCGCCATCTTGTTTTGCGCCGTCTTCATTCCTTGTCGCACCAGCTTTCTAGCCCACGCTATTACACGTGGTTGTCGTTCGGAATTTGCTTCCTACACTTGTTTACACCCCTCCCATTCATTTGCCGCATTTTCGATCGGCTTCGTGTGCGTGGCGATCGCATCGCCCTTCGGCATTGCTGTTACACGTGGCGTTACTCAGCACTTTTGGTTCACGCCACGGCCGTTGCTCACGCACGGTTTCGTTCATCGCTACTGCGTTTTCTGTCACTGTGCGAGCTTGTTTACTTTTATATTTCCATTGTGTTATATTGCTATGGTGTGCGCACGGGTCGATCGACCTGTATACCCTCCTCGATCGACCGTCGTGTTACGATCATGTGCTCCGGATTTTGCTCGGCGCCATTGCCCAAAATGGTGAAGGACTCGGTTGGGCCGAGCAGCTCTGACGTTCAGAGTTCGCTCGCTTTCCCCCGAGGACAAACGAGTTGGTTCCAACTCCGAGCAGACCGTTCTTCCGCGGGGAGAACGGACGGCCGCGGTAGTTGGAGACGACCTTCCCGCGAAGGGGACGCGGGACTCTCCCTCCTCTACCCGACCGCCGGACGCACAAACGTTGCGTTCGAAAGCTACAAGGCAATTGGCTGCTATTTCCAAATGCTTATCGTTCACCCTGCCCAGAAAATCAAAGGGCAAGGCCCCACTTAGGGACCACTCAAGTCTAAGCATCCAAGCGGGATTCCGCTTCTCCTCCAGCCACCCTGCCTTCTAGCTTTCCTGCGCATAGTCAGACATCCGTTTACTATGCCCAGTCACGCGACCCTCGGCCCCCGGGGACCTTTGCCGGGGCGCGGACAGGCTCGGGTGACGGTTTTGGACTGGAACCTCCACCCGTCACTCGCATTTATGAGACGCGCGGGTCCACGTCTCCCCCCCCATCTGGACTCGCCGTCTCACGACGCTCTTCCCCACCGTGCACAGGTGCAGGCAACACCCCTGCACGAGGAGCGTCCCGTTATCTCCGGACGCAGTTTTATGGCCACGTCTTGGCAAGACCATGCACATGACCATAACTCTGGGCGTATGGGAACACCGAGTGCCTCCACCGGTTGTGAACATACACAAGGACGGCCGATCTACCCCGCTCGCCCGTCGCAGGTTCCCCTAGGGGTTCAGGACGCTGGGGGTCCGACCTACTCGGCCCCCCTTTTGGGCAACGTCCTCGGTCCCGTTCCTCCGGGGGGGGGAGGATCTACCAGCGGGACCACGGGTAACCGCCCTATTCCCCTGGGTCCCAGCGCACTCCCGGGGGGGGGGGGGACGACATACCCATGGTCGAACACTACCCCCCCTCTGCTGCTCAAGGTTACCCGTCCCCGGGGAGTCCCTGCACAGTACCCTGGGCCGCCACAGCCCGCTTATCTCCCCGGGGACCAGTGGCTCTATGCCCCCGAGAGAGACAGTGACTTTACACCCACTCACAACCGGAACAGCTATATGGTCGCTTGTGGCACCCAATCTCACAGACCTGGGTCGACCTTGGTCTCCCACCTCGGGCGCTGTCCGATCGGCAGTCCCGGGCTCTCCCACCCTAGCCCGTCTGCTGAGCACAGAGCCACGAGGAGCCACGAGGGGCCCCCCCCCCCCCCCCCCCCCCCCCCCCCCCCCACCCACCACCCACGAGGGCGGGACCCTCACGCACCCGCGCAGATGCCCCTGAGGAGGACCTACCTTCCCAGGAATTCGACTCCCCACACCCGGAGGACGACGACGATGAGGACCTCTTCTCATCCCTTTACGATATCCGCACCATTGACCGGTTTCGACCGGACTTGGAGTCGAGGGAAGCCCCTCCCTCTGCCGATATCTTGGCCAAACTCAGGCTCGTCGCTCCTCAGTCCCTCTCTTCGCTGTGGGAGAGTCGGCAATCCGCGCCAGGGGTGCAGACGCCGTCCCCCCGCCGGGTCAAGACCTTCCCCCGGCACCCAATGCGACCCCCTTCGGCTCCCTCCTCGGGACCCGCAGGAAGCACCCAGTGACCTCCCTCCTTGCAGACAATCCGGCGACCAGGGAGTGGGCCATCTCCCAGTCTGATTGTCGCCTGATGCCCAACCGGGCCCCCTACTTCGGGCACCATCTCCTTTAAAGCATTAAAGGACTGCGACCGGGTAGCCCGGATGGGCATCTTACACACCATTGCAGGGCATGCCTACCTTACCATGCTCTTGCAGAGGGCGGAGGTACTCTGGCCTGGGGATGACGGCGCCGTCCCAGTGCCTTTCGGACAATACCTCCGAACCACACCATGAGGACGAATCTCGCTTATTCAGCGATCCCTTTATGCGACACCTAGTCAACAGGATATCGCATCACTGGTCGGCTGCGGCGGACAGCGCAGCAACAAGCCACTTCTATTACTTGCTAGTGGCAAGAAACACGGTGCTTACACGCTCTTCACTCCCGGCATTCAAGGCTTCCCTTCGGTGTGTCCCGGGCCAGGATCACTCGCACTTTGGCGAGTACTCCACCTCGGATATGTCCCTTGCGGTCGAGGAACGCAAGCAGGCGGCGTCCTTTGCCCCCCGGCCTCAGCCACGCCCTTCCAGGCCCCCTATTGGTCTTACCCCAGGTCCATCGGGCCAACACCGTATCCCCGACAAGCCCCATCTCCCAACGCCGGGCCGGCTAAGCGCCCTCTAGATTGCAGAGGTCAAAATCGAAACCTCACCAGCAACTCCATTTTCGGTTCGGCCAACAGGCACGCCCTCTCCAGTGACTAGGGGACACACCCGCGGTGGGCACGGAACAGGGACAACCCGCCCACCAGGCCAACCCCGGGTTTTACTCCCACCTGTTCGTGATCCCCAAACCCTCGGGGAGATGGAGGCCATCCTCGACTCTCTTCCCGCCCTCCCAGATCAGGGACTCCATCCACCACTAGATTGGGCCACCTCCATAGATCTGAAGGATGCGTACTTCCAGATCCTCCTTTACCCGGCTCACAGACGTTATCTCCGGTTCGTCTGGCAGGGTCGGGTGTTCCGGTTCAAAGCTCTCCCCTTTGGTCTCTCCCTGGCACCCTTCCTCTTCACGAAGGTTGTCAAGGAGATGGCCGCCCTAGCCAGACAGGAGGACATGCGCCTCCTGGTGTACCTCGACGACTGGCTTGTCCTGGCCTCCTCCCGGGCTCAGTGCTGAGCCCACACCACGCGCCTCCTCAGGCTCGGTTCCACCCTGGGTTTTGTAACCAACCCCCTCAGATGCGAACTCATTCCCAGTCAGAGGTTCTCTTTCCTGGGCATGAGTTTCGACACGATTGCCATGAAGGTCGCCCCGACCCCAGAGAGGTCCGCTGGGATAGTGGACCTCATCTTTCGCCTCTTACGGATGATGGAAGTCCCTTTCAGCCCTCATCCGCTAGGTCGGGTCCCCAAACCCCAGCTGCAGAGGGAGTTCCGTCGTCGTCGGTCCCAGACCTCGGACCGCTGGGACCTGACCATTCCCCTCGGCCACTGGTTCTCTGGCGCCACGGACGAATGGCTCAATCCGTCCACTTTGACCACCGGCGTTCCAATCTCTCTCCCAACTCAGTCCCTCAATCTGTACACGGACGCCTCAACTCGGGCTGGGGGGCCCACTTGGGGGACAGTCATGCCTCGGGGGTGTGGGACGCACAGATGGCATGCCTCCACATCAAGATATTAGAATTGGAAGCGGTCAGGCTGGCCTTCCTCCACTTCCAACACCTCATCTCGCCCAACTGTTCTCCTCCTCACGGACAACACACATGGTAGCCCATTACATCAACAAAGGGGGGGGGGGGGGCTCACTCCATCGGCCTCTCCTACGGACAGAGGCCCTCCTTCGCTGGTGCCACGCACGGGGAACCACCCTCCGTGCGAGACATATAGCGGGGACACGCAACATCCTGGCAGACTCTCTCAGCCGCTCAGGGACCCTTCTGCACACAGAGTGGACCCTGAACAAGCTGACGCTAACCACAGTATGGGAGCACTGGTTCAAGCCCATGGTCGACCTCTTGGCGACCCGCTTCAACCATCGCCTTCCCCATGTATGTCTCTCCCGTCCTGGATCTCCGAGCGTACGCAGTCGATGCGCTCTCCCTCCCCTGGACGGGACTCATCGCATACACCTTTCCCCCTTCCCAATACTTCTCAAAGTGATCAGGAAGGCCAGGCTGGAGAGACCCAAACTCATCCTTATAACCCCGTGGTGGCCGGCCCAGTTGTGGTTCCCAGACCTCAGGTCCCTAACTCACGTTCCCCCTCTCAGCTAGCCCCTCGGTGGGACTTGCTCAGACAACCTCGCTCGGGCCTCCCTCACTCCAACCCCCAGATGCTTTGCCTACACGCTTGGCTGATATGCCAACCAAATTGCGACCACCGGTCCCCGCCACCCCCGCGGACAGACCCTGGTCTGTCCTAGATACCCTGACAGAAGCGGGGGCATCGCAGTGATTACGGGACTTGGCCTTGGCCTCGCATAGGACCAGCACCGAGTCCCTCTACAATTACCAATGGGAGAGATGGGTCACGTGGTGCACGGCTAACTCTCGTCCCCTACCTCCTCCCCTCCATCATCCAGATAGGCAATTTCCTATCCCATCTTTCGTCCTCTCGAAAGCCCTCGGCTAGTTCCATTCAGGGCTACAGATCGGCCATATGCACCACCATCCGACAGCTGGGCGGCCCATCATTCGACAATGACTTTCTCCTTAGAGAACTATCTCGGGGGGTGGCCCTACGGCAAGTTCAGTCCCCTAGGCGCGCTCCCATGTGGGACCGCTTTCTGGTTCTTGAATCCTCAGAAAACCCCCTTTCGAGCCCCTCCGCGCTTTTCCCTTTGACATTCTCTCCTTCAAGACCACCTTCCTTCTCTCCCTGGCCTCAGCCAGGAGAAGAAGTGGGATTCATGCCCTCAGTGGTGACCCTCGGGACATCGCCTTTCACAGAGACGGCTCGGTCTCGCTTAAGTTCCTGCCGGTTCTTAGCGAAGAACCAGGAACCAGGCACGTCCTCTCCTTCCCTGCTTATCCGCTCCCTAGCGGATATCTTGGGCAGCGAAGGCGGCGGGGGACATGGACCTGTGTCCCTCTAAGTGCCTCAGATACTACTTGGAGCGTTCCCGCCCCAGGCGTTCCTCTCAGAGAAGCCTCCTTATTCCATCTACCCCAACAGCAAGAAAGACATCTCGGCGGGCTCGATTTCTAGGTGGCTATCCAATACTATCAAATCTGCCTATGCCCAGGCCCACAAAGACTCCCAGCCCTTTCCCCTCGAGCCCACGAGGTCAGAGCGCTGGCCACGTCCACAGCGTTCCAGCACTCTGTCCCCGTGCGCCATCTCCTGGAGGCAGCCTACTGGCGTTCGGAGAGCCCTTTCATAAACTTTTATCTAAGGGACATCCGCATGACCAGGGCTGATGGTTCTGAAGGGGTTTCATTTGTGGCGGCCAATGCAGCCATAACAGTTAACCCAGAACCCATTAGGGCGCTCGGCCCTCCTCCTATTCCTTTAAATTCTGCTATGGTCTGACATGGTATAGTATACGACGCCAAAATGGGGAGTTTGTATTATACTCCCTGTTTGGCTAAGTATACTTACCATGTCAGACTCTAATGCCCGCCCTACCTTCCCCGCTAGCGCCAAGGTTCCCTGGGGTTGCCTTGCGCGCAGGCCTCGTTGAATGACGGACAGTACACAATCTTCGGCATCTTCCGTAATCGGAAGTAGGGTGGGCGTCACGTGACTATCTTATGACTGCATTTGCCACAAAACTTCGGCCTGACAGAGCTGACTGACAGCCGTTTAATGCTATGGTCTGACATGGTAAGTATAATGTGTGGCCTCAAGAATGGGAATTTTTGTAACTGACGTTCCAGAATTTTTCTAACAAGTTTGTTCAACCCCCCCACGTGTTTATCTTTGTATGATGAAACGCACATTCAGTTTGACTCTGCGTGACTCCTTCATAATTTTTTACCAGTGAACAGTGACTGCCACAATATTGCTTACATTATGATGACTACCACATTATGCTTGGCTTGTGTACAATCATTTGCACAAGTGTTTTTACTGATTTACATTATTTCCCACTGTTTTTTTTTTTTTTTTTTCTGTTCCATTCTGACATCCTTTGTTGTAAGTTTTATGTGATGATTTACACATTATTTTTGAGTTCTTTACAACTTGCATATAATTTTTTTTATTTGTGTACAGTGAATCCTGCGTTATGTTATTTTCTGTGTAATGATGCTAACGTCATATTGTTTTTACTTGTATTCAATGACATCCACTTTATTTTTGGCATCTTTGCAATGAGGCATAAAGTATCTGATTGGACAGTTAGATATAACTGTAAGAAAAATGCTTTTGTTGTATTAACATCATGATGTAGCGTACATTTTATTCAACACAGATGTTTAAAAAAAAACACACCCTGACAGCTGGTTTATTTTGTTTTTGTTGAAAATAATGTTTTTTTTAATGAATCATGGGAACTACCTGTCCACTGTGAGGCTCTCCACATCACAAATCCACCATGGTTTGGGCCTGTTATTTTCTTATTTACACTTGATTTACCTTGATTTACAGGAAAAAATTTAAAAAAAAACATTGGTTAAAAACGTTTAAAGTTTACCAACTTAACGCAGATATTAATGTAGTACAAGTAACACCTGAAAGTAACACAGATGATAAATATACCCTGTTGTAAATAGAAATGGAAGTCTTCACATGAATGACCCTCATGCCACGTGCTTCTGAGAACAACCCATGTGCGTGTTGACTGCACGTATTTTTTTCTCACTTTTCTTTGAAATGTTGAACTTTCAGTAGAAAATAACGCACTTGGCTTCTTGGACAATTTTCCTTTAGGGTGTCGGTGTCTCCTGTGATATGAATATGTGCATCTGATAATGTAGGTTCCAGTCGTGCTTGTGTTGCTTGGAATCTGGGTCTGCCAGCAATGGTGATCGTATTTCTGAGACCAGATGTGAGCAGGACTACTTTGAAAGTCACTACATTGAGCAGATATTACATACAATACAATGTGTGTATATCTTTGACCAACTCGGAGAATTTCTCTGTCTCTCTCTCTCTCTGTGTCTCTGTCCATCAGTGGCGAATACACCACAAGATGGGGCTCTTGACCGAGGACAACAGCAGGGATATACAGGTAGAATTACTCCTGTATCTCCTGTGTCACTCATCAGTAACACCCCTGGAAGTAGGAAGCGGCGGTGGAAAAGCACGAGCAACAGCGGCAGTCCTTGCAACCAGCAACAAGAGCAGCAGAGAAAAAATGGTCAGTGTTTGAAGACTGGCAATGAAACGTTGTCAGTTGTGTTTGATATAATCTGTATTCAGGTGCGCTGGGCACAAAACCCTAACGTGCCTTGCAGACTAGCATATATTTCCTTAATTCCGCAGTTCACTCCCTTGATTTTCGCTGACCAGTGATCAGAGTTTTTTATGTTGAAATCATCGCATCTGGAAACTTTGTTTTTGTTATTGAATGAATTGTTTACTAAAACAACCTAAACAAATATGTTTAAAAAGAAAAAAAAATTATTTGAAAAAGTTAGTTTTGTTGCATAGTTATTGCAACAACAACAAAAAAAGCTGTTTAAAAACCAAACAAGCTGGTATCATTTGTTTAAAATTACTAGAAATAGATACATTCTTGGCAGTCGGTGTATGTGTGTGTGTGTGAGAGAGAAAGAGAGTGAAAATGCTCCAGAAATGCCAGTAGAAATCCTTAAAAATGATGGTCAGAAAATGGGACAGTTCATTCGGGGGAGAATGTAATTGCAGGCCACTGTCTTTCTGCAACAAAACTGCCCCCCAGCGAAATGGAGTTTTTCAGCTCGCATTCAGAAGAGCTCTTACATCGGCAGAAGTGGCGACTCCCCCTCTTGCATTGATTAATGTCGCCCAGTTTAGCACAGATGACTAGAAAGACGTGAAAGCTTGAGACCGCTGCAGAACTAGTCCGCTTCCTTGGGAGAGCTCACTCACGCCGGTTCCACAACTAAGCAATAATTGTCGTTAGTAGGGGGCTTAGTAGGTGGTGTCCTGTGTATGTTGGATCAGAACAGGCGCCACTGAACACCACTGAAGTGACTCGGCAGCAGTGCAGTGTCTATTCTGTTGGGTTGCCTTGACTTGACACTGACTGCTCCCCATGGATTGCTGGTGCCGGGGTTGCAGTGGGCCAGGTTAGTTTGGGGATGGGGATGTCAATGGGGAGAGAGAGGGGGTGGGGGTGGAACGAGCTCTATGGGTGCAGTGTCTCTGAGATGGCAGAGAAGTTTGGGCAGAAAATACATAAATAAACGCTAGTCTGCTTCCATGATGGGTGCTGCTGTTGGCTGCATACAAGTCCTGACTATTCCGCAGTCCTAAGTATGTAAACCGCACGGGTGGAGGTTAAAATGAAAACAACAGGTTGAAGTACTGAATTGTCAGGTGAACACAAGAAACACTGAAGTAATGTGCTTCGACCTGTCGGGTCTTCTTAAGGCAGTTTTATTCTTGTTGTCCTGCCTGAAGAAGACCAACAGGTTAAGGGACTAACTTCATTGAGGGTCTAATGTCATTAAGGGTCTAACTTCACTAGGGGTCTAGCTTCATTGAGGGTCTAGTTTCATTGAGGGTCTAGCTTCACTAGGGGTCTAGCTTCACTAGGGGTCTAGCTTCATTGCAGGTCTAGCTCCGTTGAGGGTCTAGTTCGTCGGGGGGGGGGGGGGGGGGGGGGGGGGGGGGGGGGGGGGGGGGGGGGGGGGGGGGGGCTTCACTAGGGGGTCTAGCTTCATTGAGGGTCTAGTTTCATTGAGGGTCTAACTTCGTTGAGGGTCTAACTTCACTAGGGGGTCTAGCTTCATTGAGGGACTAACTTGGGGGGGGGGGGGTCTAGTTTCATTGAGGGTCTAGTTTCATTGAGGGTCTAACTTCACTAGGGGTCTAGCTTCATCGAGGGTCTAGTTTCGTTGAGGGTCTAGCTTCATTGAGGGTCTAACTTCGTTTGGGGGGGGGGGGGGGGGGGGGGGGTCTAGCTTCATTGAGGGTCTAGCTTCATTGAGGGCCTGGCTTCATTGAGGGCTAGCTTCATTGAGGGACTAACTTCATTGAGGGACTAACTTTATTGAGGATCTAACTTCATTGAGGGTCTAACTTCAATGCTTGTTGTGTTCGTTTGGTGGCTCAGGACTTCAACATGTGTTTTCCTGTTTACATTTCTGATAGTTTCAGGTTCACCTGTAGGTACAGGAGATGTCTTCTGTGTGTTCATGTAGTTTTAGTGCTCTTGACATGGACGAGTTGTATTTCTCCTCAGGTGGATGAACTGCTGTGCGAAGGAATGGGAGTGGTGATGTCGGTGCTGAGTGGCGTGGTGGAGAGCTTAAATAAATGTCAGCGAACCGCCCAGAAAACGTGGACAAACGAGTCACAGACAAACCACAATGCGTTTCGACCTCTTAGGTCTTCTTCAGGTGCAACAAAAAAGAAACAAATAACGAAAATGCACTTAGTTTTGATCGCTTCTGTGTTCAGCACAAGGAAGAAGGCGTTGAATGAGAACAAGGCTGTTGGAAGGGAAATAATGTGCGAGTCAAAGTCGTAATGATGATAATAATATTACGGATAGGAATACTAATAATGGTCAAAATATTTTAAAAAAAAAAAAAAAAAAAAAAGAGAGACAAGATTACTCCAGTCTTGGTGTCAATAAGTATGGGTATGGGAGAAAGGAGAGTGGGTTAGAGGATCTTAAAACAGCAGGGTTGCCGTGGCAACAGTCCCAGAGGCTAAAGGCGATGGTGATGTCAATGCTAGAGGTGGTAGTATCAATACTAGCAATATTATTACTGAATGGTACTACTAACAACGATAGTGAAGGTTAAGGTAATAAAAGCATGATACAGAAATATATTTAGAATATACATTTTTATAATAATCAAATAAATAAAAATAAATGAAACATAAAAAGAAAAAGAAATTGAATAATAATAATAATGATAATAAATGCATAAATAAAAAATTGAAAAAAATAATGGTAATAGAATAAATAAATGAACATAAAAATAAAAAATAAAAAAAAATAATAACAATGTTAATATTTATGGTACTAAAGGTATTAATTCTGATAGTAAGGAGAGAAACAAACAAATAAACAAAAACAACGACAACAACCAAGGGGGAGAAAAAAGAGGACAGGAAGAACAGAAAGGAAACAGAAGATATAAGTTATGGGAAGAATGGAATCCAATAGGTATATTAATAATTACAGTATTAGTTTTGTTAATAATTGTGATTGTAACTCTACAGTAATGGTAGTGATGCAGTAGGAGGCTAGAAAAGTGGTAGTGGTCAGCCTTGACGAGTTCACAACATTGTGCCGTGTTAGAACTATTCAGTTTCCTCCTTTTTCCTTGGTGGAAGTGCACACTTTTTTTTTCTTTTTGGGAATTTTCAGACTTCGTTTCTCTCTGTCATGGATTCCCACAAATGCCTGTTCATGTTCTCTTTCTCCTCAGAGAGCAAAAACATTTCTCATTCTTGGGTACCAACTAAAGAGGGAATTTTAGCTGATGATATCTTAAAATTATGATTTATTGCTGCTTTGTCATTTGCGATGGTTTCTCCTAAGTTCGTTCTAAAACCTGCTGCTTCAGTGGCCTCTCATGTCTGTTCTTCTCGTTGCAAATGGTGTTCCAACAGCAACAACAATCTGCGTGAGACCTGCTCTCCTGTACTGGTATTTCTCATACTTGTCTTTTGCTCATCCATACGTTTCGATTCAGGGATTTGTTAGGACAGGTAAGTGTGAGAACAAAGAATTTTTTTTTCTACTGAAAGTCTTTTTACAATATTCTTGCCTGTCCAAACACTAGGACACCTTCCAATGTCTACGCTGTGTTGAGAAAAGGTGTGAAAACTGAGCCAGTTCTGATATGGCGCAGTGTTGTGAATTCACCAAGGGTGATCACTTTGACTGACGTACCTTAGGATTGAGGTGAAATTAGCTCCCTGTTCTCCCAGTTTTGGGGGGGAACCTGATATTATGGTGGTGTTCTGTACCAAACAGAGCTAAGGCATTTGTTTTGAGAGGTATACCATAAAACTACTTTTAGCGATACCATTCAGATGTGTGCTCACCATTGGTTATCACCACTACTGTGGTTTCCATCATTTAAGTTGATGTCAAGGTTCACAGTCAGTGAGCTTTGTGGTTAGATTTTATGTAATAGATTTGCAGCGAAAGAAACACACTCCATGTTAACTGTTTTGTTTTTTTTTTTTTTGTTTGTTTTTTTTTGCTGTCCCAACTTCTGCGCCACCTCAGAGGCAGTGCACCCACGCCGCTCATTCCGACACCCTGTCCACAGCCACAGCCCGCTGGTCCCACCGCAGCCCCGGCACCGGCAATCCACAGGGAGCAGTCAATGTCAAGTCATCAAGAGGCAACCCACCGGAGGAGACACTGCACTGCTGCCGAGTCACTTCGGTGGTGTTCAGTGGCGCCTGTTCTGATCTAACATAAGCAGGACGCCACCTACTAAGCCCCCTACTGACGACAATAATTGCTTAGTCGCGGAGCCGGCGTGAGTGAGCTCTCCCTCCGGAGGGCGCTACCACGTCCGTCCAGCGACAGTTCCCATGGACTCGCCAATACCAGTGACCCCGACGGAACCAAACCAAGGCCACAGACATGGAGAAGACATCGAAACTGAGGTCACCATGAGAGCAGGGCATGAAGGGCCACAGAACTTGAGACATTTTTTTTTTTACTAATGCTGATCGATGAGAATGAGGATGATGAAGATGATGCTACGGATTTCCATTTCGGTCTGAGACTGCATGACAGGGCTGTACTCTACGCTTCCTTTCATAATATATCCCGGCGTCAACCAGGCCCGAGAGATACAGGCACCTGCAGTGTTGGTCAGGAAACTTGAGCAACACTCGAAAAACGCATCCATTAAGTGGATGAAAACTCGACTGTGTGGTCCCAGTCTTCCCAACAAAGTCCGCAGCAAACTCAACTCTGGGTAGGAGCCGGTTGGGGCAGAAAAAACCCACATGACTCTGATGGGATTCGAACCCACGACCTCCCAGCCGGGAGTCCGCGACGCTAACCACTTCGCCACGGCGGCTGGTACTCCATGTTAACTGTTGTTTTGGTTTCCTGAACATTTTGAGAATGAACACAGCTGTCACATATTTGCTTCAACGTTTTAGCATTTGGTCTTTGTTTCTAAGCATTAAAACCCAGAGAAAAGAGAGAAATATCATTTTGGCTTTCAGAATGAACACAGCTGTCACATATTTGCTTCAGCATTTTAGCATTTGGTCTTTGTTTCTAAGCATTAGAACCCCAGAAAAAAGAGAATATCATTTTGGCTTTCAGAATGAACACAGCTGTCACATATTTGCTTCAACGTTTTAGCATTTGGTCTTTGTTTCTAAGCATTAAAACCCCAGAAAAGAGAGGAATATCATTTTGGCTTTCAGAATGAACACAACTGTCACATATTTGCTTCAACTTTTTATCATTTGGTCTTTGTTTCTAAGCATTAAAACCCCAGAAAGGAGAGGAATATCGTTTTGGCTGCAGTCTTTGATGCACTGAAAGGGTAAAATTCCCAAATATTCCTGGCTTTGTTGAAAATGAAAGAGAAACATTTCCAGTGATGGACTAAGCCAGTCCTATGTTTTCTAAGGTTTTGTTCTATAGTGTAAGAATTTAACAGAGGTGATGAATGTGTGACTTTCAGACAAATTTCTGTGTGTTTTGCAGGTTGGAGATGTTGATCAGGAAGCCCCCTTGGTCAGCCCATGACCTCGTCGTGATCTTGCAGAAGTGAGTGTTCAGGACAGCCAGATACAAAGAGACATGGTCAGATGTTGTTTAGAGGACAGACGTTTAGCTCATGAACCATGGTCGTCTAGTTTGGTGATCTTGATGACCTGTTACAAACTGCATAGTCTTTCAGTTCATGACTCAAGATTGTTGGGTTAACTGCAATTGATGATCCCAGGTTTGAGGAAAAAGATGACCCAGCATGCTCTTTGGTTTACTGTGCTTACTGTGCAAAGAGAACTTCTTATACAGTAAAACGCTCTCTTGAGATGGGCATGAACTTGTGTTGTCCTAGTTGCCTTTGAGCAAGCATGAAAGTTAAACCTAAATATCCTGTCTGATTCGAACGGTGTTTCTGACATCAGTGCAATTTCTCATCATTCAACACCATCAAACTGTGCATTTGATGTCAGTGTGATATCTGATCATCATACAACACCAGCAATCAGTGAACTAGATTTCATAGTAATTTCTTATCATGATTTTACACAAACAGTGCCTTCAGTAGCTCACTATCAGTGCAATTTCTGATCATGATTTTACACAAACAGTGCCTTCAATAGCCCACTATCAATGTAATTTCTGATCATGATTTTACACAGACAGTGCCTTCAATAGCCCACTATCAATGTAATTTCTGATCATGATTTTACACAAACGGTGCCTTCAGTAATCCACTCTCAGTGTAATTTCTGATAATGATTTTATACAAACAGTGCCTTCAGTAATCCGCAGTCAATGTAATTTCTGATCATAGGGGACGCTTAGCAGACAGATGATATGTGGACTATATTTGGAGCATTTCTGGCCATGATTTGAACCTGCACAGCATGTCTGATAAGATCATTATTCTGTGACCCTCCTGACCTTAATGTTGGTGTTCTCTGCCACAGGCACTGGCTTGCAGTCTTCTCGATGAAGCTGGACAGATCATTGAAAGTCACCATTGACTTTCTCGTGAAGGAGTTAAGTCCTCACCATGGTAAGACACACTGTGGTTGGAGTATTTGCTGATTTCTCAAACTTAGAAATTATTTGTGTATGTATTGGTTAAGACATTTGCAAACATGTTGAAATTGTTTGTGTATGTATTGGTTAAGACATTTGCAGACATGTTGAAATGTTTTTGTGTATGTATTTATCAAGACATTTGCAGACATGTTGAAACTAGTTGTGTATGTATTGGTTAAGACATTTGCAGACATGTTGAAATTGTTTGTGTATGTATTGGTTAAGACATTTGCAGACATGTTGAAATTGTTTGTGTATGTATTGGTTAAGACATTTGCAGATATGTTGAAACTAGTTGTGTATGTATTGGTTAAGACATTTGCAGATGTGTACTCCAGGCACTTAGATAACCTTCCAGCTACTGCTCTGCCTGTAGAAAAG
>JADBJO010005960.1:0-32500 GCA_016801955.1 Conus betulinus | reverse complement strand
ATCCCCACCAGAATGGATATAAGGGCACACGAAGTAGGGCTGCCTCTGTCATTTGCATCCTCTGTTATGCCATTGCTGTCACTGACATTCGTCATGCAGCAGGCTGGAAACTGCAGACAACCTTTGGCAGGTTTTACCTCCATGACAAGACTGAAGATATGGAGGCAGTTGAACAGTTCTTAGATGGCACTTGGATAGTCGTTGCCGAGGTGGCAGTACCCCCCCCCCCCCCCTCCCTTCCCCCCTCCACTGGTTTCGCATTGACCTTCTCTGTCTGAACCATTCTGTCAACACATTATTCACACTGTCTTCCTGGTGCGTTTTTTTGTAACAATGTTACTTTGCACTTTGTATTTTGCGTGATTTTGTGTTAGAAATGGTCATTGAAGTAACACTGTCAATACTCACATTCCTGATGTGTGTTTGGGAGGTCTTCTCCTTTTTCTAAATCTGGGTTGGAGAAATTCTTAATTAATCTTTAGCATGTGCTTGTTTCTGGTCTCTTCATGCCATTGTTTTTGACGGAGAGCAGGAGACCAAGTCTTTTCGCCTCCAGATAAAGCTTGGAGACCATCATGTAGGGTCCTTAAATGGGCACTGATGCCGAGTTCAAGGTTTTTGGAACTGTACACAGATATTGTTTTGTGGGTTCAGTGTCTCCCTCATCAGGTGAGCATGTTTTCCACTGTCCTTTTTTTTGATATTTGGTATTTGCTTGGAAAGACGAGTGTAAGAAAAGGGAATTTTACATCTGAAACTAGTTTTATGAAATATTTACCCCGCCAACACTAGGATGCTCTCCCACCTCCTGGCTTGGTCAGGAAAAGGTGTGAAAACTGAGCCAGTTCAAAGTATTTTTCAGTGACATGAGTTCACAAAGGGTGACAACTCTTGCTGGCAAATTGGGAATGAAGGTGAGGTTAGTTCCCTGCTCTCCCAGTTTCGTTTTTGTGGGGATCCTGTTGATACGGCGATGTGCCATGCCAAGTGGGGATAAGGTATTTGTTTGCACAGGTATTTGGTGAAACTACTGTTACTAGTAAAACCTGAAATTATTTGAAGATAGTGTTTTTCATGAATGGGAGTATTTTTTGTATTTGCATTTCTTCCTGCATAAGTCATAATCATCGCACCCTTAGGAGTTGCTCTGATCATTTGATTTGCTGATTTTTTTATTTGTCTGTTCTCTCTCTATTGTACAGTCTTCCACTGGAAAGCGAGGAGCACCCCCCAACATCTTTTGCAGCACTCTGTAATAATGAAGCAGTAAACAGACGGTGCCTACCACAACATCCTCCTCCTCAACAACAACACGAGCAGCCTCTGCACCGACAGTGACCTCATCCTCATCCGCGTCAGTAAATCCAAACAGAAAGTCAGCAGCGATGGAGAAGAACCAAAATGTGAAGAAACCGAGGTCTGTGTCTGACCCAACGTCCCAGACCTCGCAGAAAAAGTTGTCGCAAGGTGGTCAGGGGACGTCACCGCTGTTAAGACAGGTGAAACCTCAGGTGGGTGTGAAACAGGTGAAACCTCAGGTGGGTGGTGTTAGTGGGACGGCAGTTGTATGTGTGTTCTGAGTTCATTTTGTTGCGGTGGCAAAGGTGATGGACCCCTAATTGCTTGATTGTGTGCTGTTTGTGTGGTGAAAAACTAAAAT
Organism: Conus betulinus; assembly: GCA_016801955.1. Lineage (NCBI taxonomy): Eukaryota > Metazoa > Mollusca > Gastropoda > Neogastropoda > Conidae > Conus > Conus betulinus. Next base: position 30,840 of record JADBJO010005960.1, on the reverse strand, counting down.
GAAAGTAGAAGGGGATGGATGACGAATATTCAGTAATGTTATATTTGTGAGTGTGTTAGGGGTAGTGTGTGATGTTTGTCACTTTGGGTACCCCAGATTAAGATGAAGAAGGAGAAGACATTTACATTTCTGGCTGCTTTTATGTGAAAAATTGTGCATCACAGACATCCTTTAAGTAGACGATAAGGAGCATAAACAAACATAAGTAAAAAGGACGCACATCAAAATAGATATAGTACTAGACTTTTAAACAAGTGGTGTGACTTTGACTGACTTTAACAACAAGTGGTGTGACTTTGACTTTGACTTAATATTACAGACATTTCATGGGAATAGTTTGTCTCTTCCATAATCATCTGAAAATACTTTTGTGCAAACTTCATGATGAAGTGGTTAGCATTGGAGCTGGGTGGGGTGGGGTTGCGGTTTGAGACCCATTAGAAGCACGATTATTCATGTGAATTTGGAGCCTCAGTTGGCTGTCACCCATAGTTACTCCAGTGTGCTGTGGGCTCAAGGGGAAGACTGGACCCATACCTTTCGTTTTGCTGACTTCATGAGGGTGGTCTCAGAAGAGCTGCCAACTTCCCAGACCAGCGCTGCGGCCATCTGTATCCCTTGACCTTGGCTGATGCTGGAATATATGATGAAAAGAAGCACAGGGCGCAGCTCCTCTTGTGGTCTCCGACTGAAAACTTCCCTGACCAGTGCTGCAGCCGTCTGTATCCCTTGACCTTGGCTGATGCTGGAATATATGATGAAAAGAAGCACAGGGCGCAGCTCAGTCTTGTGGTCTCCAACTGAAAACTTCCCTGACCAGCGCTGCGGCCGTCGGTATCCCTTGACCTTGGCTGATGCTGGAATATATGATGAAAAGAAGCACAGGGCGCAGCTCAGTCTTGTGGTCTCCGACTGAAAACTTCCCTGACCAGCGCTGCGGCCGTCGGTATCCCTTGACCTTGGCTGATGCTGGAATATATGATGAAAAGAAGCACAGGGCGCAGCTCAGTCTTGTGGTCTCCGACTGAAAAAGCAGTTTGTCGTCGTATACTATACCATGTCAGACCATAGCATTAAACGGCTGTCAGTCAGCTCTGTCAGGCCGAAGTTTTGTGGCGAATGCAGTCATAAGATAGTCACATGACGCCCACCCTACTTCCACCTACGGAAGATGCCGAAGTTCGTGTACTGTACGTCATTCAATGAGGCCTGCGCGCAAGGCAAACCCCCAGGGAACTTTGGCGCTAGAGGGGAAGGTAGGGCGGGCATTAGAGTCTGACATGGTAAGTATACTTAGCCAAACAGGGAGTATGCCGATGTTCGTTTACTGTACGCCATTCTACTTCGGCCTGTCGCCCAAGCAAGATAAGTCTTGTGCTCTGTCTCGCCTATACTTTGCCTTTGTGTAAAGATTGCTGTGTTCGCTTTCTGAACTCATTTATCTGTGGCTTGCGCTTATCCCTCTGAGTACTCTTGACGTGTGAGGTTATCGGTGGGCTAGCATTCTAACCTTTATTTAGTGAATTGTTCTCGCAGAGACGGCTCGGTCTCACTTAAGTTCCTGCCTGAGTTCTTAGCGAAGAACCAGGAACCGGGCATGGCCTCTCCTTCACTTGTTATCCGCTCCCTAGCGGATATCTTAGGCAGCGAGCGTGGGGGGGGACATGGACCTGTGCCCCTCTAGGTGCCTCAGATACTACTGGGAGCGTTCACGCCCCAGGCATTCCTCGCAGAGACGCCTTCTTATTTCCATCAACCCCAAGAACAAGAAAGACATCTCGGCGGGCTATCTCTAGGTGGCTATCCAATACTATAAGATCTGCCTATGGCCACGCATACAAAGACCTCTCAGCCCTTCCCCCTCGAGCCCATGAGGTCAGAGCGCTGGCCACGTCCACAGCGTTCCAGCACTCTGTCCCCGTGCGCCATCTCCTGGAGGCAGCCTACTGGCGTTCGGAGAACCCTTTCATAAACTTTTATTTAAGGGACATCCGCATGACCAGGGCTGATGGTTCTAAAGGGATTTCCTTTGTGGCGGCCAATGCAGCCATATCGGTTTACCCCCAGGAACCATTAGGGCGCTCGGCCCTCCTCCTATTCCTTTAAATTCTGCTATGGTCTGACATGGTATAGTATACGACGCCAAAATGGGGAGTTTGTATTATACTCCCTGTTTGGCTAAGTATACTTACCATGTCAGACTCTAATGCCCGCCCTACCTTCCCCTCTAGCGCCAAGGTTCCCTGGGGGTTGCTGCGCGCAGGCCTCGTTGAATGACGTACAGTAAACGAACATCGGCATCTTCCATAGGCGGAAGTAGGGTGGGCGTCACGTGACTATCTTATGACTGCATTCGCCACAAAACTTCGGCCTGACAGAGCTGACTGACAGCCATTTAATGCTATGGTCTGACATGGTAAGTATACTTAGCCAAACAGGGAGTATATATACAAACTCCCGTTGGGAGTTCCGCATGTGATGGATGAGAAGAGACGCCACCTGACAAAACGAACATCGTTGAAGGAGCTCGGCTGCCGTGCAGCGCCTCCTTTGGAGAATTGCTTCATGGTGATCTGATGCTGGATGCTGACTGCGCACTGGAACTGCTGGCGTTGAGGCTGTGACAGGACAGTGTAGGGTGTGGCTGGAATGAGCGGCATAGTGTGAAACCGCAGGGCGGGTTTGGCAGGTAACAAAGATAAAAGTGTGAAACCGCAGAGCGGGTTTGGAAGCTAACAAAGATAAAAGTTCGAAACCGCAGAGCGCGTTTGGAAGCTAACAAAGATAAAAGTGTGAAACCGCAGAGCGGGTTTGGAAGCTAACGAAGATAAGTTTGAAACCGCAGAGCGGGTTTCGAACCTAACAAAGATAAAAGTAAAAGTTTGAAACCGCAGAGTGGGTTTGGAAGCTAACGACGGCAAAAGAGAACATTGTGTTGTGTGTGTGTCACATCAGGTTCCTGAAAGAAACACGGCGGAGGAAAACGCTGCCATCGAGCAAGTGTTCCAAGGTATCTGGAGCGTCATCTTTAACTGCTGGTGAGTGCTGCTGGCTTTAAACCTGCACTACCATTCACAGGTTAGGCTAGAGTAGAGTCTGTATCGGTCTTCCTCAGGCCAATGATTGTAGCTGTCCCAAAGGACAGCAAAAGGGGAAACCGAGGAGTGTACAGGCCATGCCAGAATGACAACACATAAGACGGTTAGGTTGGTAGCGTGACGCCCAGTATTTGTGTTCAGTGTTTGGAAAACCAAACTGGCAAATTTGGCAGTGCCAGCTCTGGTGCTACTTTAGTTGAGGTGATCAGGTATCCTGGCATTTTTGTTGTTGTTTTTTTTTTTTTTTTTTTTTTTTAAAGTTTACTTTCTTTGTCATTGTCATTATAATATCAGTTTTGAGTTGGCGAAAGCAAGCCATGGACACCTGGGACACCTGTATTAAAATGCCTTTTTTGTATTTTTTTTTTTCCTCAGAAGTTGCATTTTTTTTGTCGCTGTCAAATAACTCTAGCAATTCGTTCTGTCAGCATGCTAATTTGCACACCTCTGTATATAAAATGCCATTGTTTTTAGCAATATGTTGGGAAATGTAATATTGGAACAGTGTTTTAACACAAAGTATTCAGTCAACATCAACATGTTAACTTGCCATTTTGCATCAACGTGTCAACATGTGTCATTTTGTCATCAGCGACAATGTGGAGAAAATGATGGGGTCGTCAGCGGGGGTCACTGACCTTCAAAATGTCAAGGGCACTTTGCTTCGCCTCGTCCCACATGTTGTACAGATACAGGAGGCCTTTAAGACGTAAGTCACAGGACTTCCCTCGTTTTCAGTCTGTCTGTCATTCTCTCTCTCTCTCTCTCTCTCTCTCTCTCTCTCTCACACACACACACACACACACACGTATTTGTGCCTATTCTTTTCTTTTTTTAAAAGTCTTTACAGGGTGTTTTTACATAATATAGCTCTGTGCAGACATCTGTCTTTAAACTGAGAGGCGTTGTTAATGATACATCCGTATGCAGTGTCTGTAAAGTGAAGGTGCTGTTAATGCGCGTCTTTAATCAGTGTCTGTTGAATAGAACACATCAATGAATACTTTCTGTTAAATGAGGGATGCCGTTAATGGTGTACTTGTGCGGTGTCTTTTGAGTGAGGGGTGCTGTTAACACTATCAACACACACCCTTGTTCTGTTCTATGTGCGCCGTTAACACTGCAGCCACAGCACTGAAATTCCCTCAGGACACCTGATTTTGACCATTTTTAATTTGATTTTGACCATTTTTAATTTGATTTTCCTTAAAAGTGTAAATCCGACAGTGACTTTATATTTGTACAGTGAAATAGAGCTATCTCTCATCTTCTTGATGATAAATGTTTTAAAAGTCAAAATAATATTTTTTGTTTGTTTGATTTGTTTGTTGAAAATGACATACTTCAAACAAAGGATTATTCAGTGCTTGTTGAAGATGCCAGCGGGTTGGTTGCTTTCTCTTCAAATTAACCAATGAAATCAACTGTTAGTAACTTGCTAACTGGTATGATGTGACATAGGAAGGGCTGTATCTGTACGCTGACACCACTGGTTAAAAATCTCCGGGAAATTTGGTCATATCTATTTTTAGAAGACCACTATCATTTTCACGACTGTCCAGAGCGACAGATCGCTTGCCACCAGTATTTTCGCCCCACGTCGCCAAGTGGTCCTTCGGGCGCTGCGATCATTCTCGCGGTGTGCCGCGAAAAAGTGAATGCTACATCTCTGTACAGTGCCTGTTAACAGAAGGGTGATTTGAATGATGTGTCTGCACAGTACCTGTTCTGTGAGTGGTGCTGCTCATTTAATGATACACTTCTGTGGGGTGTCTGTTAAATGAGGGGTATTGTTAACTCGGTCAAGTCACAGCCCAAATGGACCAGTTTGTCTCTCAGATCACACGATTTTGGGCAATTTAAAGAAAATCATAAAAAACCAGCCACTTCACCAAGGAGTATGAACATACACCATTGGATAGAAAAGAAAACCAATATATTTATCAAAAACTGCTTACCCTCAGTGAGGAATCCACACATGATGTAAGTAATCAAAAATGGTACACGTTTGCAGAAAAACAAAAACTTTTTGTGCACACTGTAATCCACTCCATATTCTCTATCCTCCCACATTAGTTCAATTACACTTCTGAGCACTTGGCAGACCTGCTTAGTCCTACAATTCGTCCGTAATTGCTATGATTTCAGACCACAAATTACAGCACTACGGCGAGTTGAAAAAAATACGATTTTACCGTTCACGGGAACTACGATTTGTTTAGCGTTGCTGCCGGTTCGTCTGAGGCCCTGCTTAGTCTGTCAAATTGTGCGGGAAAGGCTGTCATGTGACACTACACTGCTAGTTCTCTGTCCGCCAAAATGGCGTCAAGGTCGAAGCGGTTGCGTGAGACAGATGATGAAGAATCTGATTGTGAAGAAGTTATAGGTTGGAGAGACAAGAAGAAAGCAAAGACAACGCAAGAAATTGCTCATCAACAATAACGGCAAAAGCATGCGGAAAGATTTCCTGACCTAAAGGCCAGTGCAGAGGGGAAAGGGTTTGTTTTTTGCAAGGCTTGCTGGGATGACATTTCGATTGAACATGGTGGATTTAACGACTGTAAGCGCCATGTCAAGACTCAGAAACACCAGGCAAACTTGGACACAAAAAAAACCAACTCCACAGATCATGTCTTTCTTTCCAAGAAAGTTGAATCCTGGATGCAGTGGCCCTTCAAAAAATGATGTGACTCGGACAGAGGCTGTTATGGTTGGCTTGGTGGTGGAGCTCAATTTGCCTTTAATGGCTGCCAATAAACTCACTCAGGCAGTTGGAAAAATGTTTCCGGACTCAGAGATTGCCAAGTCATTTGCTTGCTCCCGAGGCAAAGCATGTATTGAATTGACAACAGTTTCTTACCTGCAGGTAGCAGTGAGAGAGCACTTCAAAACTGGAATATTCAAAGATTTCAAAGTCTGCTTATTGTCATCACTGATCAGGTGAGCGTAGTATTTCTCTTAACTACCCACTCTTTCATTCCTTAGTGTCATTCTTTTTTATGTAGTGTATAATAAAATATTGTTATTTGCAGCATATTTTAATTTCATTTGAACATGACAAAGTCCTGTAATGGTAAGAGTTCATTAACTAAAGCGCAGCAACTTTTTACTACTGACAACACCTGTGAAACTACTGAAAACTGGGGTCCCACTACTGAGAGGTCTTAGCGGGGCCTAAGCAGGTATGACTTGGTATGACCTACAGAGAATAGTGTATTTATGACAGCTGCATTAAACACAAGAATTTGACTACATAATGCTTGAACCACTTGAAATGGTGTGATCGTGTTCAACATCGTGTGATCGCGAGAACTGAGAGTAGGACAATTCAGATCCGTATAAAACTACTGCAGAAGACACAAGAACGGTCTAATGAAAGCAACTGCAAAAAAAAAAAAAAAGGCCCTAAGCTGTCCCTGAAACAAGATTTATTGCCCTTTAATAAAAGGCGGTAAGATCATCAAACTCTGACATGCCTTCAAGCGATGTGAACAGTGTTGGAAACCCACTTCTGACGAGAGACTCGATTGAGTTAATGGTCCATCTGTATGAAGGTATCTGTCTGTCAAAGGAGGGGTGTTGGCAATGATTCATTTCTGTGCAGGTGTTAGACCACAGAGGAGTGTTGTAATCAATCATGTCTTTGCAGGTGTGTATCTGATAACTGAGGGATGGGTGGGGGGGTGGGGGGGGGGGGGAGTGGTGTTCATGATTCATAGCCATCATAGATTAAGGGTGTTGTTAATGATTGATCTCTGTGTAGATATCTGATACATGACGGGTGGTGTTAATGATCTACCTCTGACAGGTATCGTAAATGAAGGGTGTTGTGAATATTCCCTCTCTGTGCAGGTGTCTGTCGTTTTCTCCCTGTATCCTGGAACAGCAGGTGGACAGCTTTGCTGCATTTTGTTCTCACCTGAACGGCTTCTTCAACAATGCCAACATTCCTGCTACCTCTCTTCCTGCTGTTGCCCCGGGCAACATGATTGTCTTCATGCGGGAAACAAAAAACAGGTGAGATCAGGGCTTTATTATCGGTAACAGAAGAAAAAGGGAAATGGGTTATTGAATCCTCAGATGTACGTGATTTTTTTCTGTACATAACCCGTAAGATGGATGAGATGGGCATCCCAAGTGTGCTTTTTTCTGAACATGTATGCATGGGAGTATGCAGTAGATCCAGAGTTGCTAATCATTGGCACAGTGGATTTTTTTTTTAACAAAAAAAGAAAATAAAAAAAATGATGATGATTTGGTGAAGATTCAGGTTTATTGGAATGTTGTTTTTGATGCTCTGTTCTTGCACAGAGATATGCATGCCCATATATACTAAACTCAGTTCATCGTTTGTGCAGAAGATGCTTTTGCGGACTGGTTTAGAACAGCTGAGCGACTTGATTGGGAGACTACAGAAGGCAATCTTATGGATGTCCAGTGTCTCATAGCCTTCATCCTGGAAAAAAAAACCCTTGAATTTGAAGTCAGGACTTTCCAGCATATAGCAGCATTCTCGTTCTTTGTTGACCCAGCCTTCACCTCTGTACCCATGTGGACTTGCTGCTGGTGCTGAAATGACAGGTGAAAGCCAGGTGTGAAGGAACTTAAGGATAGATGGAGGCAGTAGAAGTTGAGGACTTAAGGTGACGATGAACAGAAAGGAGAAAGAGAGATTCGGTGAAAAGCTGCCTCACGGGGAGGTGTGTATGTGAGCCAAGGTGAGGAATGTGTGCGCAGTGGCTGTGTGAATTGATGACAGTATAAAATGAGAGAGACTTAAACATTCCCCACATTGAGCTGAGGCAGCTTGAGAGAGAGACGGTGGGTGAGAGAGATAGATGGTGTTAGTGCTCAGGTGAGCTTGAATTGTGATTTGTGTTTATTTTTCTGCACAAACTGCATTTCATGAAGGTTGGTCAGTTTTTCATTTGTTGCTGATGTTGCAGATTGTTCATTTTTGGTATGTTTATTTTTCATAGTTGCATTACATTGTATGAATCTTTAAATGTTTGCAGAAACTTTGACACTGCTGTAGCAAAGTTGTGAAGTCATCACACACAGTGTTGTTGGCTCCGACTGATAGAATGCTGTAGGACAACATGTTTTGTGGGTGATTGATTGCTAAAATGGTGGAAGTGTTTGGGCGGGAACCTTTGTGGTATGTTTGTCTTTCAGCTGCAGGTTGTGACGGAAATGTTTGAGTGTATTGGGTGGGAATTGGGGACTTCATTGTTCTGCCTGTCTCATCCTGTCCTTTGTCTCCTACCTACTTATCCACACACATGAGTGCCTTTATCCTACTTGGTATGGGCATGCCCCAAGAAAGCAGATAGTCAAAAGAAGGGAAAAGAAGATGCTCATTTATGGCTGTTTATAACGCCGTGTTATTTTGGCTGGCCAGTTTTTACTGTAGGGGAATGCTGTTCTGTTTCATTTTTATAAGAGCAAAGCATTAGGAAAAAAAGAAAGAAAGAAATCTACACACGCTTTTTTCTTTGGCCAGAATCTGATGCTAGTGTCATACACAGAGGAAAGAGTCTGCCTTGCCAGTTTGGCTATAAGCACATGAACTGAACCTAAAACATTTATTTCTATGATTTGGTCTTGTCTTGGTTCTGTCCATGTACTTTGTGGCTGAGTTAGCCACCACCTTCTGCCAGGCCCCAAAGAGTGGAGAAGGATCTGCAAGCCTCTTGTCATCCCCCCCCCCCCCCCCCCCCCCCATTGCTTGTTTTTAACATTTCTTTCCATCTCTCCTCAGAAGTTACCTTCACACTATATTCCAAGTTTGTTTTTCATTCAGGGTGCTCCCTTTTCACCTGTATTTGTGTCCTTTTTGGAGCTTCTGTAGGGTCGTGGATGACATGTCTGTTGGTCTGTGCATCTACTCGGTTGTCTGAAAGCTTAGACGTCCGCTTTCAAACACAGTCTGGTTTTATCTCAGGGACCTCTATGTTCCAAAGTTCACTCGTCGTTCTCGGGCTTCGTGGCATGCTGAGGTGCTGAATGTACTGAAGGTTCCCTCTTTCAGCTCTTTCAGGTTTGACTGTTGCAGTGACAGAGGGTGATACTGTACTTAAACTTGAAGGACGTAAGAAGCCCACATGCCTCTGCTGGCTCCTCTGTCGTCCTGTAGCTTGGGCGCATGTGGACAGTGTTGCCGCTCAGTGCTAAGTGGCCCATGAGACAGACACTTGGATCTCACGTTTTTCAGGAGTGCTTTTCTATGGTGCATTTTTTTTTTTCCCAAGTGTGCTCATAGACATTATGGTTTTCCATAGTTTGTTTCAATGTAAGTGTATTTTTATGATGTTTTCCTACGGTACCTGTGTCAGTGTTATCCTTAGGTGTGCTCAGGTGGTGGCGGTTGCCGCCCAGCGTTGCACCTCCTTTGCATTACGCTGCCTTTGATGTGCTGAGGCAGCGGTTGCTATCCTGCTGCACACCTCCATTACTTTGTACACATCATGATGTCCACCTTGGTATTTTTTTCATTTCTTATTGCTAATGAATAATGATAAAAGAAAGAAAAGAATGTTATTTGTGTGATCTCAGGATAATTTTGGATGTTCAGATATCACTCGGTCAACCAGCTTATAAAGTGGCCATACTGTGTTGGTTTCTGGTGGTCACGATTCTTGAACAAAGGTTGATGAGTGCTTGCTGACCTCTCCGTCCTTTTCAGTAAGCTGGCACTTGCTGAGAAAGGTTAGGAATTTTTGTTTTTACTAAAATCAGTTTTGAAAAATACATGCCTGTCAGGACACTAAAACTCTCTCCTCGATGCTTAGCATGGGGAAAGGACAAAGACCGATTCAAAATGGAATTTGGTGTGACTGAGGGGAGGTAATTCTGGGTGTCATTGAAAAAGATTATCAGTGGTGTAGTAGTCCCCTGGATTGTGAGTTGTTTATCGTGGGTTCCTCAGGCCATATCCGTTTCAAGCAGGGCACAGGCACTCATTTGGCAGGGAAGCATTTTTGAAAAGAACTTTAGATAGTGAACATCATTTTATATCTCTTACTGCCCTGAATATTTTTGTTTGATTCTTTTTCCATATTCTTTTTCTGTTTCTTATTGTCGTCTTCATTTGTTATTTGTCCATTCTACTTTTTCGTTTTGAATTGTCCTGTTCGCCTTTTTTTTTTTTTTTTTTTTTGTCTTGTCTTGGGTTCTTCATAGACATCACTCACATACTGTTCACTCTGGCTCCCCAATCACAGCCGTATCCCGACATGATCCTTCACAGTCCTTACACTAGTACTCTACAGAGAGCAGTCAGTATACAGACGTTAGGAGGCAACCCACTAAAGGAGAGACTGCACTGCTGTGGCGCCTTTTTCCACTGGTGTTCAGATGTACCTGTTCTGTGAACCAGCATTGCAAAGCACAACCTGCTAAACCCTCTGCTGACCACGATAGTAGCCTAGTCAAAGAGCCAGTTTGACTGACAGTCCCCTTCGGTAAGGGTCTGATGATGGTCCCCATGAACATGGGGATGTAGGCAAGCTTAACGTGAACTCAAAAAGGGCACAGACATGGAGAAGAAATCGAAACAGGAGTCACCATGAGAGAGGGACATAAGGGTCACAGAATTGAAGCTTTTTTATATGGTGATTAATGAAGACGACGATGATGGGGAAGAGGGCTGTGTTCTGTGCACATATATCTATATATATATATAGCTGTCTATCTGTATATATAAATCAAATGTGTTATATCTCCTGGCATAAGCCAGTCCTAAGAGATAGAGACGGCTGTAGTGTTGATGAGAAGATTTTGAACTACAGTCACGGAGACACATGCTTTCCGTCCTTTCAATGAATTTCTTAATTGTCGTCTTTTTGTCCCTTCTGTTTTTGTTTCATAGTGTCCTTTCTGTTTCTTTTGTTTTCATAAGTCCTCTGTCAGTTAATCCTTTCTGTTGAGTTTCATGTTGTCGTTTCTCTCTGTTGTCCTGTTTTCTTATGGTCCTTTTTACCTTTCTGTTTGTTTGGTTTTTTTTTTTTTTTTGTAATCGTCCTTTCTGCCTGTCTGTTTCTTATTGCCTTTTCTGCCCATGCGTTTTCCTGTGGTCCTGTCTGCATGGTTGTTTCATACTGTCCTTTGTTTACATGGTCATTTTTCTCAGTTGTGTATTTTCCTTTCTGTCTGTTTCTTGTTGTCCTTTCTGTCTGTGTCATTTCCCTGTGCCTGTTTCATGCTGCTTTTTCTCTGTACTGTACTTTCTCTTTCCTCTTTTTGTCCTTGAAAATTTCTTAAAGCATTAAAAAAAACTTTCCATCAGATCCACAATTTTGTGAAAAACCGATTTTTTTTTTTTTTCAAATGAAATTCTGGCATGTTCTTAGAAACACTGTTTTGATTAGTTATGTGCATACATTTTTTTCTTTTAATCTTTTTTGTGGGGGAGAAGGGAGGAGGTTTGTTTCTTTGTTTTTGTTTATTTATTTATTTTTTTTAACGTGTATGTAGAGAATTGACTGTAGCCCTGATATAGTCCTTTGTGGCTGGCTAGCTCAAAGTAACATGAAATTGAATGGAATTTCTCATTATCCTCTCTGCGTGTCTGTTTCTGGTAGCCCTTTCTGCTGTCGGACTTGTGATTGTAATTCTGTCTGTCTGGTTCTGGTAGACTTATTGATTGTCTTTCTAGTAGTCCTTCCTGTCTGTTTCTGGTTGTCCTTTTTTGCTGGTCTGTTTCTGGTAGTCCTTTTTTGATTGCTTTGATTGTCAGTTTCTGGTAGTCCTTTTGTTGTTTGTTTCTGGTAGGTAGTCCCTTTCTGTGTGCCTGTTTCTGGTAGTTCTTTTCTGCCTGTCTGTTTCTGGTCGTCCTTTTTTTTTTTATTGATAGTCCTTATTGATTGTTTCTGATAGTCCATATTGATTGTTTCTGGTAGTGCTTATTGATTGTGACTGGTAGTCCTTGATTTGTTTCTAGAAGTCAGTATTGATTGTTTCTGATAGTCCTCATTGATTGTTTCTGACAGTCTTCATTGATTGTTTCTGGTAGTCCTTATTGCCTTTCTGTTTCTAGTGTCCTTTCTGCCTGTTTGTCTTCTGTTTGCCTCTTCTGCCTGTTAACAAATGTCCCTTCTGCCTGTCTCCTGATTGTCCTCTCAGCCTGTTTGTTTGTTATTGTCTGTTCCCTCTGTTTCTTCTCGTTCATTCTGTTTGTTCTGTATTATCTTTTCTGTCTGTCTGCTATTGTCCCTTTCTGTCAGCAGCTAATTGTTTTTTTTCATAACTTTCTTACTATCTTCCCTATTTGTTTCGGAGTGTCCTTCCTGTTCTTTTTTTTTTCTGTTTTTTGTTTTGGTTTGGTTTTTTGTTTTCTCCCCCAGCCTGTTGTTTTTTCGTTTTTTTTTTTTTCTCTATTTCTTATTGTCCTATATTCTGATGGTTCTTTTGCCTGTTTTATATTGTCCTTTCTGCCTGTTTGTTTTTTCTAATTGTTCCCTCTGCCTGTCTGTCTGTTATTGTCCTTTCTGTTTTTCTTATAGTCCTTTCTGCCTGTCTGTTCCATATAAATATTTTCATTTGTATCTGTCTGTTTTCTTATTGTCTGTTCTGCCTGTCTGTTTCTTATTGTCTTTTCTGCCTGTCTGTTTCTTATTGTCTTTTCTTTCTGTTTCTTATTGTCTTTTCTGTCTGTTTCTTATTGTCTTTTCTGCCTGTCTGTTTCCTGTTGTCCTCTCTGTCTGTTTGATAGCTAGTGCCATTTCTGCCTGTCTCTCACTTGTAGGATTTTCTGTCTGTCTGTCTGTTTCATATTGTCACTTCCGCTTATCTGTTTCATTTTGTATTTACTGCCTGTTTGCTATTGTCCTTTCTGTCTGTCTGTCTGTTTCTTACCCTTTCTATCTCTCTGGTTCTCCTTACCATCTTCTCTGTCTTTTTTTTTTTTTTTTTTGGGGGGGGGGGGGGGGGGGGGGGAGTGGGGAGGGTTAGGGATGGTGTGGGGTGGGGGGGGGGGTAGTGTTCTGGTGCAGGGTTTCTGCTTGTTTTATAGTGTGTGTGTGTGTGTGTTTTTTTCCTGCCAGTGTGTTCCAATTTTTGATTGCTGTTTCGCCAGTATGTTTCAGATAACACTTTTGTGTGATTTTCTTTTGAGTCTGCCTGACTGTTTTGTTTCAGAGGTGCCCACCCCTAAATTCCACGTATTGTTTATCACTATCAGAATTACACTGAAGTAGAAGCATTGAGCTGTGAAAATGCTATAGGCAGCCTTCTCCTGCTGAAACGTTTTGGAACACAGTATCTGTCGAATTTTTGCAGTTCCGAATTTGATCAGGCTGAAATGCTGCGATGAACACTCCACAGCAGCTCAGAAACAAGAAGGATAACTCTTGCTCCCATGAAGAGGCAGTTGCATGCCTGTAACTCTGAATGAATGCTGCTGCTTACAGCACCTGCTCATCTAGCACAGGTATCAACACAGATTACAATTATGCTTTGTGTCAACATTTGTGCTAGGCAAATTGATGCATTAAGAGCATTCCTTGAGAGTTAACGTTGTTTTGACAAATTTGCACTTGTCTGTAGTTAGGAGAGGGTGTAACTGTCTCTTCTGGGAGCAAGAGTAACTTTTCTTGTTTTTTGTGGGGGTTTTTGTGTGTTTTTTTTTTTTAACTGTTGGCTGCCTCATCTAAGATTTCTCTTCACTCTGCAGCACCAGGGTTAGTCTTGTGTCTGCGGCAGCAACTCAAAGACCTCATAGTGGAGGGACAAGCTATGGTATCGTCACGATGACCCACTTCAAACTTAAAAGCAGATTAGCAGCATGAAAAGTACAGGGCGTTCATCATTTGCATGCTCTTCCGCACAATCTGAGAGGTTATTTGATGGAACACCGGAATCATCAAGCAACTGGGAATTCAGAGAGTTTGTGATTTGGGCAGTATGTGACATTTCCGGTCCTATTTCACTCTGCTTTTTTTTTTTTTAAGTCATTTTTCAATACTGCTTGAAAAGTAGCAAATTTCTGTAAGTTTTTGGTCATGGAACAAAGTGTCAGCAAGTTGTAGCTGACTTTAATTGCAATGATTAAGAATCAGTCTTAAGTACTGTGATTGGACAGCTAGGATGCACACTTTTCCGTCCCATTATTTTTAACGTTGAGTCTACTGTGAAATGAATACATAGGGGAATTGAGAAGAAAGCTGCATAAAAAAAAAAAAAACTATCTGTGATGTAAACAGAGTAGCATCTTGTAAATTTCAACCATTTTGCTCTCTTTCTGTCTCTTTTTCTCTTTCTCTCACTCACTCTCTCTCTCTGTTTTCTTACACACAAATGCGACTCCTTTTACTCTGTAATATTCAGAGGCTTATTTATTTTTTCAGTTTGAAAATTATGTATCTCATACATTTATCGGCATGTATTTTTTGGTTTTGAAATTTGCCTGAGACATAAGTATCAAATTTGGAAGTGTGTGTGTGCAGCAGTAAAGCCTCCAACATAATAACCTCAAGAGCAATAGAATCTTAAGGACTGCTCAAAAATCATTTGAAGGAAATCGAGTCTGGATGACTGAAAGGTGCTCAGCTTCTTTTTATTTCTTTTCTTCAAGCTGAGCAGCTTTTAGTGATACAGTCTCCCTTTCTCTCTCTCCCTCTCTCTCTCTCTCTCTCTCTCTCTCTCTTCTTCTCTCTCTCTCTCTCTCTCTCACTTTTTCATAAACTTAACTCTACAAGAGGGGACAGAAGACTCCAGAAAGGATTTGATGCTTTTCCCTGACTTAGTTTGAACAAATTGAAGTCGCTGCGGTAAAGTTGATGGCAATTGGGTTCTCGTGCAACACACAGTGATGTTTTAGTTTTATTTTATATTTGGCTGCCTGGAAACAGTGTCATTGTTTCCTGACCTAGAGAAGTCGTGAAAATGGGAATTCTTTTGAGCATGGGCTACAGTCCCTACACACTGAAGGCTTATATGGATATTGTCTCTTAGCTCAGACACTGATTTTACCCCTTCAGATATCTTTGTACATAGTGGGATGTTAAAGGGTGTTTTCCCCGGTTCAGTATTTGATCAGTTCTCACAGAAAAACGATTACATATCTGAGTCACAGACAAGACTTTAAACAGTGCTGTGCTGCAAATAGAGAAGACTAATGTGTTCATAGACAGAGAACATACAGTGAACTGACAGTCACTGCAGCCGTGTGGTCAGGACATGTGATTCTCTATCGGAGAGGATAAGGGGCACCTGGCAGCACCTGGTGGGTCAAGGTCGGAG
Source organism: Conus betulinus (assembly GCA_016801955.1). Taxonomy (NCBI): domain Eukaryota; kingdom Metazoa; phylum Mollusca; class Gastropoda; order Neogastropoda; family Conidae; genus Conus; species Conus betulinus. The sequence continues at coordinate 15,502 of JADBJO010005960.1, read as the reverse complement.
CGTGATCTGTGCAACCACCCAGTGTCCAAACTGCTAGTGCCTGGACCATCTTCACGTTCGCATAATCATGGTTGATGAAGGTGAGCGTGTGTCCAGTCGCGGAAGCTGCGTGCAGCTGTTAAGCGCTTTCCATTGGCTGTGGAACCCGTCACTGTTTGACAGCAAATCAGTGTGGCGATGTCAGTGACTAGTGAGATCTTATCGCAGATCATCTTTGATGAGGACAGCCTCAAAGTGGTGTTAAATGTGGTTAGGCCAGAATATGTTTGCATTTTTTTTTTTTTTTTTTAATGAAAAATCGGTCAAAAGGAAACATAAACGAAAATGAAAGTAAATGAGCAAAGATGAAACTAGAGCTTGCGGCCAAGCTTACTTTGCAAAAGACATAATCATATGAAAAGACCGGAAGTGGTTTGTGATTTCCCTTTCATATCTGCTCTCTCTCTCTCTCTCTCTCTCTCTCTCTCTCTCACTCTCTCTCTTTTAACAAAGTGACTTGCATGTTAAGTTTGGACTTGAAAAACTGAAATAAGAAGCTTCCTGCATGTCGGTGACTGAACGCGTTTTTGATGCATGTCACGAACATCAAACTCAGGTATCAAAAGAATCGAGCCTCATGGAACAGAAATCCCGCAACGGTGGCTGCCATTTTGCTCTAGCAATAAGCATGCTCTGCTGCGCCTCGCTTGTGTAAGTTCAGTGATTTGGACTGTTATGTAGTTCTGGCAGCCTAGCTACTGCCTTTCAGCTTTCACTACACAGCAGGTTGAAATAAAAGACACTTAACTCCATATCAGTCTGTGATTTGTTAGGGAAATGTGAGAATTTTCATTGTGGACGGTAATGCTTGGGGAGAGAGAGAAAGTTTGGGCAAAAAACAGAAGTCATAGAGAGAGGTTAGTGTTGGAGGTTCTACTGCACTGATGAATAACTGTGGGCGTTGGCACCTCTGCTGCTTTCTGTTGTCGCTTCCATCTGCTGCCTTGTTGTCTGTGATGCTAGCCCATTTTTCCTATGTTTGTTTCTAAGTGTCGGTGATAAACGTCTTCGTTTACCTCATGCATCACTCGGTTTCATTTTTGTATATTGGGCCAGTGTGTGTTCCTTGCCTTTTTTTCCCCCCGGGAAATCCAACAGTTTCATAATTTGTCTCCTCAGTTGTGTTAAATTGTCTTTTGTCCCTGTCCGTTCTCTGTTTTGGTCCGCTGTCCCCATCTGTTTTGTTTTGTCTGTTGTCCCCCATCTGTTTTCTTTTTGTCTGTTGTCATCTGTTTTCTTTTGTCTGTTGTGATCTGTTTTGTCTGCTGTCCCCCATCTGTTTTGCTTTGTCCGCTGTCCCCCATCTGTTTGTTTTGTCTGCTACTGTCCCCATCTGCTTTCGTTTGTTGTCATCTGTTTGTCCGCTGTCCCCATCTGTTTTTTGTTTGTCTGCTACTGTCCCCATCTGTTTTGTTTTGTCAGTTGTCCCCCATCTGTTTTTCGTTTGTTGTCATCTGTTTTACTTTGTCTGTTGTCATCTGTTTTGTCTGTTGTCCCGCGTCTGTTCTGTTTTGTTTGCTGTCCGCATTTCTTTTGTCTGCTGTCCCCATCTGTTTTGTTTTGTCTGTTGTCTCTATCTGTTCGGTTTTGTCTGTTGTCATCTGTTTGGTTTTGTCTGCTGTCCCTATCTGTTTTGCCTGTTTTTCCCATCTGTTTTGTCAGCTGTTCTGATCTGTTTCATTTTGTCTGTTGTCCCCCATCTGTTTTGCTTTGTCTGCTGTCCCCATCTGTTTTGTGTTGTCTCTATCCCCATCTGTTTTGTTTTGTCTGTTGTCCCCATCTGTTTCCTTTTGTTTGTTGTCCCCATCTGTTACCTTTTACTTAATGTCCGCTTCTGTTCCCTTTTGTCTGCTTGCCCGCATTGGTTCCTTTTGTCTGCTATCCCAATTTCTTCCCTTTTATCTGCTTTCCCTATTTCTTCCCTTTTTATCTGCTGTCCCTATTTCTTCCCTTTTATCTGCTATCCCTATTTCTTCCCTTTTGTCTGCTATCCCTATTTCTTCCTTTTATCTGCTATCCCTATTTCTTCCCTTTTATCTGCTATCCCTATTTCTTCCCTTTCATCTGCTATCCCTATTTTCTTCCCTTTTGTCTGCTTTCCCTATTTCTTCCCTTTTGTCTGCTATCCCTATTTCTTCCCTTTTGTCTGCTATCCCTATTTCTTCCCTTTATATCTGCTTTCCCTATTTCTTCCCTTTTGTCTGCTATCCCTATTTCTTCCCTTTTATCTGCTTTCCCTATTTCTTCCCTTTTGTCTGCTATCCCTATTTCAACCTTTCTGTGTCTGCTATCCCCATCCATTCCCTTTTATATGTTGACCCCCATCTGTTTCTTTTGCCTGTTATGCTATGTTAAAGAAGAAAAATTTAATGTCTGTTTCGTATTGTCTGTAATGTACATTTTCGTTTTTCCTTTCTCTTTCCTTTTCTTCTTCCTCTCTGCTTCTGTTTCATCGGCATCTCTGAGATAGTATCCCATTGTCCTTTTTTTGTTGTTTTGTCTTTATCCTTTGGCTGTTCAGCTTCCTAAAGCCCTGTGCTCTTTCATTTTCTTTTGCTCATTGACTGTCTGATGTTTGTTCTTTTTCTGCTTTCTGTTTTTCTCCAGTGTCTGTAGTGCTTCTGCGTATTTGCATTTTCTCACGAGTATGTGTGTCTTGACTGCCTGTTGTTTGTGTTTGAACGAGTTTCTGACGTTCACTGGCCTTTTTCCAGACTTTTCAAAAGATACAGCTTCAGACATAGCTGAACAATAGATAGTGATTACCTGTTAACGTCACAACTTGAAAAAAGAATGTTCCAGAATGTTGAGATCATGACCAGATCACAGCAGGATTGTTGTTTGCTTTGCATGTGTGTCTTTGTGTGTGTGTGTGTGTGTGTGCGTGTGTGCGTGTGTGCGTGTGTGTGTGTGTGTGCGCGCGCGCGTCCACTTTTTCTGGGTTCTGTGTGTGTGTGTGTGTTTCAGTAACTTCAGATAACCAGAAAAGTCAAACTTGGCATTCTGTACAGATGATGAAGCATTCCAGCCACAATGTTATTAAGGAGGAGATATTTCAACATTGCGTAAGTTCAAGTCAGTAATGAATGAATTATGGGGGAATCGAAAGTAATGAATGAAAGATGAGCAGTAGCAGTAAAAAAAAAAAAAAAAAAAAATTTCAATGTAATAGGAGGCAACAGAGCATTTCAATACATCAAGTTGTAAGTAGTAGTAGCAAACTGTTTGGACTCATTCCTGATGGAAACTATTAAGCACATGAGTGGTTGAAGATTGATATTCTGTCACATCAGCTACAAATGGTGATATTTTTTTAAAAGCATTTTTTGGACTGTCAGAAATCAGTAAACTATATTTTCTTGAAGACTCCCTCATCCCCCCCACACACACACATACACTCCCTCCCCCACTCCCTCCTGGCTCCCCCTCAAATCCCCTCCCCCCACACAAACACATACCTCACACTCTTGTCAGGGAACACACACACATGCACACGCGCGCACCCCACACACACACACACACACACACACACACACACACACACGCATACACACACGTACACACACACACACACACACTGTTGAGTCAACTTTTCCATTGTCCATTTTGAAATTAGAATAGAGACCTCAAAATTGACCGTACTTGCTTCACATCCCGTGCAAATAGGGCATGTCATGTTCTGAAATGGAAAATCACACAAAGGCAGAATGTGAAATGTTATGAGCCTGTAACTAAAAACCACTCCAAGGGATGATATCACAGTGGTTGTACATGGAGAGGTCAGAGGTCAGATGACATTGGCCACTTTCATTGAAGGCAGCTCAGCTAGGACAAAGGGAAAAAAAAAAAAGACATCGCCAATGCCTGGGTGTTACCTTGGCTGAGAATATACCTTTCAAAGTCAGCCAGCATGATGATTAAGCTAGTCAAAGAGAGGTTCAATTTGTATCTACTTTTGTTGGAATAGAAGCAACATAGTGATTGTGGTTGCCATTGCACACAAGAAGATGACAAAATATTTGATCTTAGAATTGAAGTGGGTATATGAAAGCGCCCAAGAATTTTTGAGTAAAACGTGTGAAAACCTGCAACCTGATTTTGATATTAAAGTCAGTGTATGAACACCACCACCCCACCCCACCCCCAAAAATTTCAAGTGGATGTATGAACCACCTGTCCCCCCCCCCCCCCCCCCCCCCTCCTCCTCCCTCCCCCCCCCCCCTCCCCCTTTCCATTTTCCTTGGGCAAATGAAATTGAAACCCCATCAGGTTGGCTTGGATACCCTGTTAACAATACATATGTTTTCTAAACTTTGAGAATGGTGCGTTTCCCAGCTATCTTGCCAACAGACACAAGTCCACAAATACCCTGCTCTGCGGATCGCGCCTGTGCGCAGGATGAACCTACTGTCAAATGACCTTCCCATTCAGACTTGTAATTCTAGCTATCTTGCCAACAGACACAAATCCACACATATTCTGCTCTGTGGATCGCGCCTGTGCGCAGGATGAACCTACTGTCAAATAACCCTTCCCATTCAGACCTGTAATTCTAGCTATCTTGCCAACAGACACAAATCCACACATATCCTGCTCTGTGGATCGCGCCTGTGCGCAGGGTGAACCTACTGTCAAATGACCTTCCCATTCAGACCTGTAATTCTAGCTATCTTGCCAACAGACACAAATCCACACATATCCTGCTCTGTGGATCGCGCCTGTGCGCAGGGTGAACCTACTGTCAAATGACCTTCCACAGACCTGGAATTCTAGCTATCTTGCCAACAGACACAAATCCACACATATCCTGCTCTGTGGATCGCGCCTGTGCGCAGGGTGAACCTACTGTCAAATGACCTTCCCATTCAGACCTGTAATTCTAGCTATCTTGCCAACAGACACAAATCCACACATATCCTGCTCTGTGGATCGCGCCCTGTGCGCAGGGTGAACCTACTGTCAAATGACCTTCCCATTCAGACCTGTAATTCTAGCTATCTTGCCAACAGACACAAATCCACACATATCCTGCTCTGTGGATCGCGCCTGTGCGCAGGGTGAACTACTGTCAAATGACCTTCCCATTCAGACCTGTAATTCTAGCTATCTTGCCAACAGACACAAATCCACACATATCCTGCTCTGTGGATCGCGCCTGTGCGCAGGGTGAACCTACTGTCAAATGACCTTCCCATTCAGACCTGTAATTCTAGCTATCTTGCCAACAGACACAAATCCACACATATCCTGCTCTGTGGATCGCGCCTGTGCGCAGGATGAACCTACTGTCAAATGACCTTCCCATTCAGACCTGTAATTCTAGCTATCTTGCCAACAGACACAAATCCACACATATCCTGCTCTGTGGATCGCGCCTGTGCGCAGGGTGAACCTACTGTCAAATGACCTTCCCATTCAGACCTGTAATTCTAGCTATCTTGCCAACAGACACAAATCCACACATATCCTGCTCTGTGGATCGCGCCTGTGCGCAGGGTGAACCTACTGTCAAATGACCTTCCCATTCAGACCTGTAATTCTAGCTATCTTGCCAACAGACACAAATCCACACATATCCTGCTCTGTGGATCATGCCTGTGCGCAGGGTGAACCTACTGTCAAATGACCTTCCCATTCAGACCTGGAATTCTAGCTATCTTGCCAACAGACACAAATCCACACATATCCTGCTCTGTGGATCGCGCCTGTGCGCAGGATGAACCTACTGTCAAATGACCTTCCCATTCAGACCTGTAATTCTAGCTATCTTGCCAACAGACACAAATCCACACATATCCTGCTCTGTGGATCGCGCCTGTGCGCAGGGTGAACCTGCTGTCAAATGACCTTCCCATTCAGACCTGTAATTCTAGCTATCTTGCCAACAGACACAAATCCACACATATCCTGCTCTGTGGATCGCGCCTGTGCGCAGGGTGAACCTGCTGTCAAATGACCTTCCCATTCAGACCTGTAATTCTAGCTATCTTGCCAACAGACACAAATCCCACACATATCCTGCTCTGTGGATCGCGCCTGTGCGCAGGTGAACCTACTGTCAAATGACCTTCCCATTCAGACCTGTAATTCTAGCTATCTTGCCAACAGACACAAATCCACACATATTCTGCTCTGTGGATCGCGCCTGTGCGCAGGATGAACCTACTGTCAAATGACCTTCCCATTCAGACCTGTAATTCTAGCTATCTTGCCAACAGACACAAATCCACACATATCCTGCTCTGTGGATCGCGCCTGTGCGCAGGGTGAACCTACTGTCAAATGACCTTCCCATTCAGACCTGTAATTCTAGCTATCTTGCCAACAGACACAAATCCACACATATCCTGCTCTGTGGATCGCGCCTGTGCGCAGGGTGAACCTACTGTCAAATGACCTTCCCATTCAGACCTGTAATTCTAGCTATCTTGCCAACAGACACAAATCCACACATATTCTGCTCTGTGGATCGCGCCTGTGCGCAGGGTGAACCTACTGTCAAATGACCTTCCCATTCAGACCTGTAATTCTAGCTATCTTGCCAACAGACACAAATCCACACATATCCTGCTCTGTGGATCGCGCCTGTGCGCAGGATGAACCTACTGTCAAATGACCTTCCCATTCAGACCTGTAATTCTAGCTATCTTGCCAACAGACACAAATCCACACATATCCTGCTCTGTGGATCGCGCCTGTGCGCAGGGTGAACCTACTGTCAAATGACCTTCCCATTCAGACCTGTAATTCTAGCTATCTTGCCAACAGACACAAATCCACACATATCCTGCTCTGTGGATCGCGCCTGTGCGCAGGATGAACCTACTGTCAAATGACCTTCCCATTCAGACCTGTAATTCTAGCTATCTTGCCAACAGACACAAATCCACACATATCCTGCTCTGTGGATCGCGCCTGTGCGCAGGGTGAACCTACTGTCAAATGACCTTCCCATTCAGACCTGTAATTCTAGCTATCTTGCCAACAGACACAAATCCACACATATCCTGCTCTGTGGATCGCGCCTGTGCGCAGGGTGAACCTACTGTCAAATGACCTTCCCATTCAGACCTGGAATTCTAGTGCCATCCCTTTGTTAGGCTTGGAACTGTTGCCTCCAATTACTGTGACAAGGCAGGTATCGCGGAGTGTGCGGTGTGTTTTATCATAGGACACAAATTGCCCCCCACCCCCTCCTAAAAAAGAATTCGCTATCGCTAAGCAGCTAAACCTGCACCTGTTTGAAATGGTGAAGCGAGTATACGGGAATAAGAGAAGAAAAAAAAATAGAAGGAAAAGACTGAAACCAAACCAACAAAATGAAAATTAGAGAGTGGTTCATTTTCTCTCTGTGTGTTGCTGGTTTCTGGTGGTTTGTCTCCAGTTGGCGTCTTGTGTCTGTCTGTCATTCTGTTCTGTTATTAAAGTACTGTGTGTGCCAGATTTGTTCTTGGTGTACTGTAGGGTGAGTAGTCTTGCTGTTTAAAGATGGGATGGAAGACAGTGGTAAACAAGCGTGTCCTTGGGGACGTGTGGATTTGTGGGAATGTGTGTGTGTGTGTGTGTGTGTGTGTGTGTATGACTGTTGTGTTTGCACGACCAAGAATGAAAGGTGCTGCACATAAACTTTATAAACATTTGTTCAAACTTGCACAGATGTGTACGCAAACATGCGCGCTTGTATGTGCACGCATGCACACACGCACACACACACACACACACACACACACACACTTGAACACATACATGCGTGGACATACACACATGGACTTGTACACTCATGAAGCACAACACTCCTGTTGTTTTCCTGTTGTATAAATATATGATTGTTTGCAGGCTTTATTTATCTGGGTCCAAACATGTATATAGTAATACCTTTAGCAGTTTTGGAATCTGCAGAAAAATAATTTTTTTTTTTTTTTTTTTTGGAGGGGGAGGGAGGGGGGGGGGGGGGGGGCTTATAACCTGATATGTTATTTATGCCCTTACTGTGTGACAAGGTTTGTTCGATTTGATTTTTTTTTTTTTTTCCACAGGATGGTGCCAGATACCCCTTCCCCATCCTATCACTTTTTAAGATAAAATGTTCGTTTGTTCAGTTGAAAATTTATATCTGCATTAAAGAAAAATGTTTGAAAATTTCGGAAGTCTCCTTCGTTTCCTGACATTTTTGTTGCTTTTCTTTTTCAGAGTGTGATGATGAAAGGTAACAAAAAAAACAAAACAAAAAAAAAACAAAACACAGGAATGAACAGACAAACAGGCAAACATGCACACACATGCACGCACATCATTACAAGTGCATGCTATTTGACATTCATGCAAGTATGTAACTGTGCATTTACAGTTTGCTCAAAAACATGCACAATAAAAATACATATTTGTTCACTTTTATTTTGTCATGTAAAGGGAGAAACCTGTCGTTCTGTAAAGCCTGTTGTGTCTTTATTCTTCAAGCTATAGAATGAAGCTCCATGGTCGGCACAAAATCCTTGTGCAGAGAAGCGCTTTTGCCTTCGTCTCTCAAGTCCAGTCCATTGGCCATGGTGAAGGATGAGCAGTCTTCTGGCTACCCCTCCCACGTGCCATGGCCTTCTGAAAGAACACACTCACTGTGTTCCGAGACAAGGCAAAGCACCTATTGCTAGTTTAGCGATTGTCTCCCGCAGCCAGACTCTCAAAAAGGGAGGGGCGAAGAATTCCCCTGGTGTATACAGGTCAGGGTTCGGGGGTTACAGCAAAGGTCACGTGGTAACAACAAAGTTTGAACAGATGAAAATCGCCCTGGGTCTGTGAAAGAAACGATTTTGAATATGACAAAAGATGATTTTATCCTGTCCTGGAATTGGGGGGTCAGTAATTTAGTTCAAGCCATAGGTCAGCAAAAAAACATAGCAGAATGATGCATGACTTACGGACTCCTTGTGTTTGTACGCTATTGGAATGGCACACGGATTTTGAGTGAAAAGTCTGGCAGACGACTGGCAAACGAAGGGTCTTGTGGATCATGCTTGCATAGGAAAAGGACCGACATAAGACCTGCCTCAGAGTCATCGTATGGCTCAAGGGTTGGACTGTGCCATGAAGATGTTTTGATGAGGGCTGATCTGACGACACTAGCTAACATACAATGGCACCAAACTGCAGAAAATGCGAAGACAAGAAATGGCAGTTGTAGAATCTGGACGCATATGAAGTTTAGACACCTCTCTCTCTCTCTCTCTCTCTCTCTCTCTCACGCACGCACGCACGCACACGCGCGCGCGTGTGTGTGTGCGCGCGCACATACGCGCACATACGCTCGCGCACACACATGCCACACGAGCATGCGTGAGCACACACACACACCCATGCACACACGCGTTACGCATGCGTTTGATTGTAAATCACGTTTGGACTACACCTGTACATCTTGCATCAAGTGTTGGGCCTTTCTCCACTCACACACAAGCGCGCACGAACGTGTGACATTTAAAAGCTGTGTTGGACTATTACCAAATGATTTGGGACCTTTCTCAACACATACACATTCACTCATGTGCCATATCTCCACACACACACACACATTCTTACAACATGCATGCCAGCACGCACGTACGCACGCACTCTCTCTCTCTCTCTCTCTCTCTCTCACACACACACACACACACACACACACACTGACGCACGAAGCGGCCACCAGTGCATTGTAGAAGAATCAAAGTGACACAAGAAGTGATAATAATAATAAATGGAAAGACAAACGTCAGTGTGTGAGAGTGCATGTGGAACCCGTGCCAAGAATAAAGAGCGACCCTGCATGCCTGCACAGTGCACGACAACCCTTAACAACCTGGGCACGTGTCACCCACCAAAACGTTACGCAACGTTCGCTAACGAAATGGTGTCGTGTGCAGCATGTGACGTCATGCAAGCAAAAAAAAAAAAAAAAAAGGAGCGAAAGATCTGTCCTGTTCCCTACGTAGCTACGACCTGCGCTTAAACTTTGTTCTGAGAACAACAGCTCTGACTTCTCTACATGCTACATTGACCCGACAAATACACAGAATGATGCCCGAGAACAATTCTAGTTCAAAAAGAAGAAAGAGAAGAAGAAGTTTTCAAGGACAACAGACTGCAAGCGACGGTTGTCGGGAAGCCCGTTTGGACGATACCAGGATGACATTGCTACTCTTCTTCAAGAAGGGAGAGATCTTGTCCTCACAATGTCATGAGTAGTTCGTGGTTGCTGTAAATAATTTCTTAAATGTTTGAGTATGCCTCCAAGCTGTTTCGTTAGTTCTTTCTACCAACATCCTGGGATCAAAATTGTCCTAATAACTGGTCCTGAAACGGGCTTAGTAAGTGGCTGTTGATTCTTACGGATGTTATGTGGCGAGCTCTGATATCAAAGTGAGGCTGGAACATCCAGCAAGGAAAAGCGAGATGAATGCAAGCACCCACAAGTAACAAAGCCATGCACACTGAAGCATCCAACCAGGCCGTCCCACGCTAGTCCTGCAGCTAGTAAACTTCGTACCACTACAGCAACAACAACGGCTAAAGATACATGTAATTATTATGCGCACTCGAACACTATCAAAATTATACAAAGATTTCGTCACTCCATTTTTACACAAACTGTTGTGCGTGACAAAATTGAAAACACAATCAACAAAGTGAGCAAAGGGTAGACATTGTGTGTGTGCGTGTGTGTGTGTGTGTGTGTGTGTGAGTGTGTGTGTGTGTGTGTGTGTGTGTGAGAGAGAAACTTGAAAAAAAAAATCACAAAAGGTAAGACAAGAAGTAAAACAAGGGGGTAGGGTGTCTGTGACAAAAAAACAACAAAAACAAAAAAAGCATTCAGTAAGCGTTCCGAAGTGTCCCCACTCTCCCAATCCAGCCCTGTGGTAACTGTTGGGTTTAAATGGCTAACTGATGAAGCGACCGTCGTTCGGGGAGGACAAGGAGGAGGGAGGGTAAGTGACTGGGGCCAAGGGATGGGGGGAGAAGTGTGCGGAGGGAGGAGGAGGAGGAGGAGGAAGAAGGGGTAGCGGGGAGGGTGGGAGAGAGTTTCGTCCCCTCCTTTATAAATGATCATCGAAGATTTCGGGGAGAGGGGAGGAGGGCGAAAAGTTACCCCTCCCCTTTCCTTCAATACAAAGGAAGCGAACAACCCCCCCCACCCCCCCACCCCCACCCCCAATCCCTTCCCTTCCCCCCCTCCGCATTGCCCTCTTTCCCCACTTCCTTCTCCCCCTTCCAACGCCATTTACATTGCGCTGACGTGGCCAAAGCCAAACCCAGGGACACTTTCTTTAGCCAAACGTTTTTGTCAGTGAGAACGTAACGGGAAAATGACTCGGAATGAAACGACCATTGTCTCGCAGGCGAATGCAAAGATGATACAACCCTGTAAGTTGACGAACGTTTGACAGCGATATAGGACCACAGAAAAAAAAAAAAACAAAAAACGTTGCATCCACATTCAAGAATGGATTGAAAACAACCGAAAGAGACCAAAACTGGAGAAAGGAAAAAGACAACCAAACCATCATTGCCAATGTTTGTTGAGGGAACAGAGGAGTTCATTTCGACACATAGGAGCCTACATTTTCTTCAGACCGGTCGCAAATGACAGACAAAAAAAAAAAAAAAAAAAAAAGGAAAGAAAAGGAAAAGAAATAAGAAAAGCATAAAAATGATACTCCACAGATGACGATTAGTTTGAGAAGAGATAGAAGAACGTTAGCCTGTCAAACAGACAAGCTGGCCATGTTTAACGTCGGGTCGAATGAAACTGAACAGTAATTCAATACAGAAGCTGTTGGCTAATGTTCGGCGCTGCACCACTAATCATCTCTGAAGCCACGTGCACAGAGATAGGCTATGGAAGCGTATGGAAGCATTTCACCTGTATCACAAATAGGAATTAAGGACTGATAAAGACAACAACAACAACAACCACAACAAAAGTATGATGCGCTAAGCGCAAACTGCTTATGTTAACATCGGCTTATCTTGTTATTTCCATGACGTTAATGTTAAAGGAAGGCACTCTGCTGATAACGTGACAAACTATCACAGTAACTGTCTTTGTCTCCCTGGTAACCCAAACTGATGTGTGTCACTCGGCTGTTCCAGTTAACAGACTGTCCCATATACCGTTGGCATACAGGTATATTGTCATACCCTTTATCATCTGCCCAGGTTCCCAGACGCTAGACTAACTGGAGAACCGACATCGCTTTCAGTGGCTGTCTTTACCACACACATGTACACATGTGTGCATGTGCACGTCCACACGGACACACGCGCGCACACACACACACACATATACATAAGCGCACAAATGCACACACACACACACACACACACACACACACACACACACACACACAACACACACACACACACTCACACACACACACACACACATGCGCACACGCCCACATAGAAAGGCACACATACACACAGATATGTACACATAGAGCCTATATGCAGATACGTGTGCTCACACAAACACACAAATTACACACACACACACACATACACACACACGCGCGCGCGCGCGCGCGCCCCCCATGCACACACATGGGCCCATGCCCACACATCATACACACACACACACACACACACCACACACACACACACACACACACACACACATGGTAGTTAGCTACTCGAGGTCTGACCAGCGCATTGGGCTAATGCGTTGGTCAGACATCCGCCGAGTCATAGCCACGAGACCCTCTTCTTCAATTGTCTCTCATCTTTGTTGTTAATTCATTTATCCCTCAGCTTCAAATCATGCGTGGTGTGGTCTCAAAACTGGTGGATGTGGTGTAGCGTATATGGACTAGTCCGCACGCAGTGACGCCTCCTTGATGAAAACTGAAACTGAAACTGTCCTGTCACTTTGCCATTCGGTCTAGTTTTCGGGGTGCCACGGTGCATAGAATTGCAGAACAGAAAGTTGAGGGCTACGTTGGTTGTTTTGCTTGTTTGTTTATTTTTAATTCATTTAAACAACAGAAAGATAAGTCTTACGTTGTTTATGTATGGTTTTTATTTATTCATTTAGTTATTCGTATCAGAAACTATCGCAGGGCACACAATACAGCTTTTCGTCATGTGGAACTTGACATGTATTTCAGCGTTAAGGAGGTAGTGATGATAAACACACATACCATGTACATATAAATAAACTGACAAGGCCAAAGCGTTGGTGCTCCACACAACACTGCTCATAAACAACAAGTAGAAAGGTGAAGATGCTGGCGTGGATCCAGGCCTTTGCTGGCTTGGTAGGAAGAAGAAAACTAACACATACCAACAAAGTGACATATTCCACCACATATTGTGGGCACTTACGGTTATGTCAGAGTGTACCAGGACATCAAACTGAATCCCACCCAAATTTCAAAAAGTGATTTTAAGTAACTCCGCTGGTTTACATGGACAAACAAATCACAAGACAAAAAACACGACGCGTTTTTCGACCTCTCAGGTCCTCCTTAGGCAAGATAAAACAACATTCAGGACAATGAACCGAAGAGCGAGCAATCTCGTATCCGGCGCGCAAGATGCTGGCGTTGAATTCTTCGTTTTTCATTGTCCTGCATGTTGTTTATCTTGCCGGGGGCCGGAATAGCTCAGTTGGTAGAGCGCCGCACTGGTAATCTAAAGGTTGCGGGTTCGAGTCTCCCCCGGGTCGTTTCGGTACAGGGGGATTTTACCCTCGGAGTTAACATTGGTTCTGACTCCATTTCCCATACAGTTTTCGAATGAGACTAGAAACCGAGGTTCCGTGTGTGAACGCACGCATAACATCTTGCACACACATAAAATCCCATCACCACTTTCGGAAGAGAAGGCCAGTTTGGCTGTTGGTATGGATGACACGTTACACATAGCATGCACCTTCCCCGAAGCTGGAGTATGGCTGCCTTAATGGCGGGATATAAAAAAAAAAACGGTCATACACACAAAACTCCACTCTCTTTGTAGGTGAGATGGGATTAATCCTTGCCTGTCTATACAGGGAGTGCCCGCAGGAGTATCAGCCTGCGTACGCAGAGAAGAAAAAAAAGGAGTTTATCTTGCCTGGTCAAGACCTAAGAGGTCGTAACGCGTCACGTTTTGTCTTGTAATTTGTTTGTCCGTGTCAACCGGCGGAAGTACTTGACATTAGTTTAAAACTGTGTTTCAGTTTCAGCCTGCAGTCATCTCACTTTGGAACTAACCTCCCACCCAGCCACGATCGGTCGCCCTGCCTGGATCTCCGCGATCGTCAATGGGTCGCCAAAGGCGGTGTCCCACTCAGCAACGTCTTAACTACAAGTAGTCGCCTTTGGCTTGAGGCTGTGTCAAGCCAACTGACATAGGCTACAACACCAAGGCTGCATACATCAAAATGTTGTTATGCCCTGCATAGTAATGCGGGGATTGTCTTCAGTCATGACAAGCTCCCAGCATAACATGATCAGTCTCCAAAATCCCACGAAGTCGGAGTGCGGATGCCCATGTGGCGGGGGGGTAATAAAAAAAGAAACGGTCACACACGTAATGTTCTCATCCCTAACTGATGCATTTGTACCATAGTGTTCAAGCACTTCAGCTGTTTGGATGATCCCTGGAGTCTTTTAGCCAGGGTACGACAACAACAAGTAGATGACATTACATAACAGATATAGATGCATGTTGATGACATTACATAACAGATATAGATGCATGTTGATGACATTACAGACAAACATAGATGTATGTTGATGACATTACAGACGGATATAGATGTATGTTGTTGACATTACAGACAGATGTAGATGTCTGTTGATGACATTACATAACAGATATAGATGCATGTTGATGACATTACATAACAGATATAGATGCATGTTGATGACATTACATAACAGATATAGATGCATGTTGATGACATTACAGACAAACATAGATGTATGTTGATGACATTACAGACGGATATAGATGTATGTTGTTGACATTACAGACAGATGTAGATGTCTGTTGATGACATTACATAACAGATATAGATGCATGTTGATGACATTACATAACAGATATAGATGCATGTTGATGACATTACATAACAGATATAGATGTATGTTGATGACATTACATAACAGATATAGATGTATGTATTGATAGATGTATGTTGATGACATTACAGACAGATATAGATGTATGTTGATGACATTTACAGACAGATATAGATGTATGTTGAGTGACATTACATAACAGATATAGATGTATGTTAGTGACATTACAGACAGATATAGATGTCTGTTAGTGACATTACAGACAGATATAGATGTATGTTAGTGACATTACAGACAGATATAGATGTCTGTTAGTGACATTACAGACAGATATAGATGTATGTTAGTGACATTACAGACAGATATAGATGTCTGTTAGTGACATTACAGACAGATATAGATGTCTGTTAGTGACATTACAGACA
>JADBJO010005959.1:120000-146779 GCA_016801955.1 Conus betulinus | reverse complement strand
TTTGTTTGTGCATTTTGATGATCAATCGAAAGTCGAATTTGCATAATCTTGCTGGGCTCTGTACTAAATGATGGAGCGCATGAAGTGACAGTATACTTGCCCAAGTTGGTGGCTGTTTTAGCATGTCAATTCTAAAGTTTCCTAATAATAGAAAGATTTTTTTCTGACAGATCCGATCCATCATAAACATTTTGTACAACATTGTCACACCATTGCTATGTGGAAGTTGGGTTTCCATATAAAATGCCCGATTGATAATGGCGGTGATGTGGATTTCTTCTTTTCATATTTCAATCCAGATACATTCAACAGTATTGCTTTCAAGATCTGTTTTTGCATCGGGCATTTTGGCAATCAACTGCTGAATGTATACAGCGAGACCAGTATGCTGGGGTTGATCACTGTCGCGTCGTTCTATTTTGTAGTCAGAAATGCTGATAAGATTATCTGTGATGAGTCTAGTCTTGTTTTATTTACACCAAAACACTTGTACTGAATGGGGTAACTGTGTTAAAAGTAAAGAGACTTTTATGGACCTATTAAATAAATGGTAGACATTGTTATGTCCATGGGTGGTAAGGGAAATAAATGATAGACATTGTTAGGGACCATGGGTGGTAAGGGAATAAATGATAGACATTGTTTATGACCATGGGTGTTAAGGGAATAAATGATAGACATTGTTATGTCCATGGGTGGTAAGGGAATAAATGGTAGACATTGTTATGTCCATGAGTGGTAAGGGAATAAATGATAGACCTTGCTATGTCCAGCCTCAAGTCCTGGAATAGCAGGGAGGTGGAAGTGTGGGTGGTAAGGGGAACAGCCAGACAAAATCGATTAGGAAGCCAGAGGTTCACAAAAAGACTTAGACAATGACAGAGCGATCAATAACCAGTGAAACAGTTGATGAGATGTGACGTTAGTGTCTGAAGCACAATGATGACAACATGCAGAAACAGAGGTAAACTAATAAGATTAAAAACACACACAGACAACAGAGCCTATCTGTAGAAAAAACCAACAACAATAAGTCGTTGAACAGTAAACAACAGGGAAGGGTAGTGATTGTCGCAGCAGGAAAGACGAACAAATGATTGAGTTTAAAACACTGGATGGCGATAACACAAAGAGACGTCAAATGTGCATAGCGGTACAACGATGGTACAAAAGAGGGTGCTATGACTACGATTTAAAGCACATTCAAAGAGAGTATAGATTAAGAAAAAAATGATGGTTGAAAACAAATTACCTCACAAACAATCTGTGCCGTTAGACATTAGTCCTGGTCCAAGTTGGGCCAACATTTTTCGTAATGTTCACAAAATGACGGCACCTGCCTTGGCCGTCTGATGCGGTTTCTGATGCAGACAAGTCACACTGAGATTGGCAGCTACAGAACAGCAATGTCACAACAATGTTTGCGACGCCATCATAAAGCGACAACTATCTTCACACGATGACAGATAGAACGTCTAGTGCTATGAAAACACAATCCATGTTCCGAGCACAAACAAAAGTCGAAATAACTGAGTTTTCAGAAATGTTCAGTGCCCATGAGCAGACCCTCTGATATCATATTTCTATGGGAAAATAAAATCTTTTAAAAAAAAAAGGGGGGGGGGGGTTGAAAGGGATCTAAAAAGTGAAGAAAAAAAAGGGGATGAAAGGGTGGGTGTAAGGGGATTGAGAGAGAGAGAGAGAGAGAGAGAGGAGAGAAGAGAGAGAGAGAGAGAGAGAGAGAGAGAGAGGGGGGGGGGGGGGGGGGGGGGGAGGAACGAAACGAATAAAGTGTTCGCCAGGATAATGAGTGTGACAGACCGTTTCCGCCCTGTCACAACTTTTTTGTGCTACCGTGCTAACCGGAAGGTAGTCGTCCGGAAGCCGGCTGAAAAGTTGACCTGACTGCTACTCACCTGCGCACCGTTAAAACCGAGATCCTAGTCCGAGAGCACTATGGAGCTTGGGAGTGCTCCAACACACAGGCACACAAGCACACAGCTGCAAACCCCACTTTTTAGCATTAATCTCTTCAACTTTTTTTTTGCCCATTTTTGCTAGAAACACGCCCTTGCAAAAAAAATAAACACAACTCACCCCCCCCCCCCCCCCCCAAAAAAAAAAAAAAAAAAAAAATGGAAGACCTTAATGACCTAAAGGGGTATGCGGGCAAAATAAAACTGGTTAGGGTTGAACGAGATGTTGTCCTTCTCTCTAGCAACCTCCTCCCAATCAAGTGCTAGAATCCACTCAGTCAGCTGGTTGCTCCGGCTGCCGTTGGACGGGGCACGAATCAATAGCATTACATCATCGCGCCTAAAATAGACTAGTCTAGTAGGATCTACACCATTCTACAGAATTCTTCACCATTCTACTGTGTTCTAGAATGACGTACTTGTTGTCTAAGTTGTCTGTTGTAACCTGTCACGGTGTTGTAGTTCTGTCACGAAGAAAAGTTGCGTTCCCCAAATTTTGGATTCGGCGAGGTTGGTGTGACTACTCCCAGCTGAATGAGCGCGGGGCTGGCGGCGGCTTGTGCAGCCAGGTAGCGATCGATAGGGAAACATTAGCTGATATTGATTGGGACTATAGAGACGCCTAAACTCTGTAAAGCCATACTCGCACTCTCACATACAAGCCCCCCTGCTGCACTATTAATTGTTTCATTTACCTTTTTCTCTTGCAAACCAAGAAGAATGGATTATCATTTTT
Organism: Conus betulinus; assembly: GCA_016801955.1. Lineage (NCBI taxonomy): Eukaryota > Metazoa > Mollusca > Gastropoda > Neogastropoda > Conidae > Conus > Conus betulinus. The sequence continues at coordinate 144,067 of JADBJO010005959.1, read as the reverse complement.
TTTAATTTATCTTTTTAATCTGGGTTAAAAAATGAGGCCCAAAGTACTTACAGGGCTTGAAAACATATTCTGTATTTTGCAGTTGGCGATGGGGTGGGGGGGGGGGTGGGGGGCTAATAGAGAAGTGTTAAAGAGCATGTTTGATGACTTAATCATAGACCTATATGAATGCACAGATATACGAGAAAGTGTAAAGCACGCTGTCAGCACAATCCCAGATTCTTGGCCCCAACCAGTTATAAAGTTGCTTGCCATTTTACTTGATGATATGGCCCCTGGAAGGAGCTAATCTGTCTGTTTCTACTGACCCCAAAGGAGTAACTATTAACTTTGATCCTGATCAATTTTTATGACTAACATCAGATTTAAACGAATAATAACAAATAACAAACGCCCACTGACTTTATTTTTTTTTGTGTATTAGCTATATATTCTGGTTTTAAAAATGAAGCCCACAAGCAAGGAGGAGATGGCATTCAATAGCGATGATAACCAATTGAGCAATATGTTTAGTGAATTAGACATGGATATTATAACCTCACAAATGTTCAGGAAAACATAACACATGCTATTAGTAAAATACCTGAGTTTCTTCAAATCAACCCACCAGTGTCTGGGTTTCAACTAAACAGAAAGAAGTTATGAGCTATTACGCCTTTAATGCTGAACGGGCTGATTACATACTTACACAGTTTAACCATGCAAGCGAGGAGCCAAGCTAAGAGGTTCTGGCTGGTCTGAAGTAACAGTCCTTGAGATCAGATTAAAACAAACAAAATACTATCCTATAGTTGGCAATTCTTACCTTCCTCTCCCAAGAGAGTTAGTGTTAAGATGGGCAGTCTTAAACATACACAGTTCTGACAACATGTGTTTTCATGTGGTGCGTTTTTTAGCACATTTACATCCGGTTAATAAGCACGCAGACAGGGTGTCCAAGTATGAACAATACAGGCAGCAGCTGAACTTCAATAACATAACCTTTCCAGTGAATATAGAAAGTATAAGCCAGTTTGAAGAACAAAACAAACCAATCACTGTAAACGTATACACATGGTCTGTAGCAGACAATCTACAGCCTCTAAGGACCTCTCTTAAAGCCCACACTTTTGGTGACCCACTTAAGAATCATGTGGACTCAATACTGTTTACACAAGGATCAGCTGGTCTCTATGCATTAATCAGAGCCATGAGCAGACTGTTAGCCTGTACTGCAAAAAATACGTCTAAACAAGAGTTCTGCAGAAGGTGTTTGGTTAGAATCCCCACTATAGAAGCAGCTCTTAAACACAGGGACCCACTGTAAAAGTTTTGTAGACTGTGAAACCAAACTCCTCACCCCCAAACCAGGGTCTAAAGTTAGTTTTAAGAATGTACACAAAATGCAGATGAACCCATACGTGTTTATGCTGACTTTGAATCAATCTTACGACAGTACCAAGGCCCACAACAACCACAAGAACCTAAAAACAGCCTTATTAAACAACCATCAGATTTGTTCTTATGCCTTTATTGTTGTTGGGTCGGATGGTGCACACACGACACCAGAGATTTACAGAGGCCCCAACGCAGCCAGCAGATTTTTCACAACACATGAAACAAGTTTGTAATGACTTCTCCAATCAGCTGAATCTCTCAGACATTATTATGACTCCTGACGACGAAGAACATTATAATTCAGCCACACACTGTTGGATTTGTAACAAAGAATTATCCGATGCCTCCATCAGGGATGCCTCTGTCAGGGACCATGATCACATTACTGGCAAATTCAGTGGGGCGGCACACAGCAGCTGCAATCTTCAACTTAAGTTGACCCCAAGACTTGGAAACTGCCCATCTTCTTTCATAACTTACGAAGCTATGATTCTCATTTTATTATGCAAGCAGTGACTTCTGAATATAAGAAAGTCACCTGCATTGCACAGTCTTCAGAAAAAAGTATATGGCCTTCACCCTTGACTGTTTATCCTTTAATGACTCTGCTCAACATCTGATGGGGACTTTAAGTAAGTTAGCTTCATCACTACATGAGCATCCAATAACTAAGAAATATTTTAACCCATCTTTAGTACGTAAAGGTGTTTACCCTTATGAATACATGGACTCGTGGGAAAAGTTTGATGAGCCAGCCCTGCCATCTAAGGAAGACTTTTACAGCCGTCTTACAGGCAAAGGCATAACAGACTCTGACTATGAATATGCACAGAAAGCCTGGAGAGAATTACACTGCCAAACAATGGGTGATTATCACGATCAATATTTAATGGCTGACGTGTGTTTACTGGCAGATGTGTTTCAGAATTACAGATCCACATGCATGAAACATTACAGCCTGGACTCATCGCATTACATCTCTGCCCCAGGTCTTTCTTGGGACGCCTTCTTAAAGTCCACAAACATTGAGATTGACTTAATATCTAATCTGGGCACACTCCAAATGACTGAAGGTGGGTTTGAGAGGTGGCATTAGCATGGCCTCACATCCTTACTGTAAAGCCAACAATAAATATTTAGATGACTATGACCCCACTAAACCATCTAACTATTTAATGTATTTAGACGCCAACAATCTGTATGGGTGGGCCATGAGTCAACACTCCCATTAAGAAACTTCAGAATGTACACAGGACCTCATGAGGTTAATGCTGTGTTAATTAAGCTGTCAAAGCTTACACCTGATCATTCACAGGGAGTGGTCTTAGAAGTAGACTTAGAATGTACTGAAGAATTGCACGACCTTCATAATGATTATCCTCTAGCTGCAGAAGCATTAAAAATGACCCCCACAGAACCACCTAAACTTGTGCCTAATCTTCGTAACAAGACTAAGTATGTTTGTCATTACAGGCTGCTACAGTTTTACTTAAGACACGGATTAAAACTTACTGCTGTTCACAGAAGAATTGCTTTTGACCAAGATCCCTTTATGAAACCATACATCATGAGAACACTGATCTTAGAACTGAATCCACTGACGCTTCAGAAAAAGACTTTTTTTTAAACTAATGAACAAGAGCTGTCTTGGCAAGACGATGGAGAACCCACACAAACGTAAAGATGTAAGACTGGTTACAAAAGAAAAACAAGCAATTAAACTTGTCTCTAAACTTAATTACCAAGACTTTAGACCATTTAACCCCAGCCTGTTTGCATTATGATGAAAGAAAATGTGTGTAAAGTTAGACAAACCAGTGTTTATTGGATTTACTGTGTTAGAGCTGTCAAAGTTGTTAATGCTAGAATAACTGTATGACTACTTTAAACCGCTGTACCCAGAAGCAAGAGTCTTACACACAGACACTGTCTCGTTTATTCTAGACATCCCCACGGAAGATTTGTACAAAGACTTAGAAACAGAAGTGGCTAAAGGGGCAGATGGATGGTATGACACATGTGACTACCCAAAAGACAGCCCTTTGCATTCAACTGTAAACAAGAAAGTGATTGGAAAGTTTAAAAGACGAACTTAATGGGACAGTCATACAATAATATGTTGGCCTGCGGTCCAAGATGTATAGCGTTGCCAGCCAGACCTCTGTAACGAAGAAAGCCAAGGGCAGATAAGTAAAGAAGTTGTTAAAAGATATAACTCATAACAACTACAAACAGGCTCTATTTGAAGACAACGTATTTCATCATACAAACGTTAATCTGCGGTCTATTCCTCATCAAGTAAACACAACCGCTGTTAACAAAAAATCATTAGTCTCTAATAATAACAAACGAACTTACTTTTAATCCTGAGTTTTCATATGCTATAGGTCACTGGAAAACTAAACTTAACTTAAGAACTTAACCTGGGCTAGAACATGGTCTTGGCTAGAACATGACTTAAGAACTTGACCTGACTTGACAAGTACTTGACTTAAGAACTTACCCAGTATTTAACCTGACTTGACTTTGCACTTAACCTGACTTTGCACTTAACTTGTGCTTAACTTAGAAAGCACCTGTTATAACTAACTTAACCAGTTCTTAACCAGTTCTTAACTAACTACTTAACTAACTACTTAACTAGCTCTTGACAGTACATTTAAAAATTCAGTTAATTAAAAATGGGTCTACATCAGCCTGTGATTTTTTTTTTTCAGAGATTGGTTCTTCTTCTTTTATTGCTTTTGTGGGCCTTTGTGTCTTTGTTGTTAAGTATGGCTTTAGATATTTGTATGCCAAGAAACCCCCAACACCAACAACTGCCAGTAAATAATACAGCTTATGCTGCGTTCGTAATGGTGGTGTTAATTGTGGTGTTGTTGGCGATGGTGGTGGTGCTGGCGGCGATGTTGTATTACTGTCTAATAATTTTGCTTTTGCTGCTTGGTTTGTTTTTTTGTAGTCTGTTCCATTCAGCTAGCCTTTGACCAGCTGCAACACGGCCAGGATGTTTGGGTTTTAGTAACACTACTTACAGTAACACTACTTACTTGTGGGACTCTCTCCTGTGGAGTTACAGTCTTCTCCTCTAGGCCACAGTACTTTGTACATTCTTCTCCGCATTCTTCTCCTCTTGTGTCTTCTCCTGATCGCTCATTTTTAATAGCATTAAAATTAATATGATTAAAGGTAATTAATCCCATAATGAATGGACATAACAACGTCCCAAATCTGTAATACATGTCACATGCTAGAGATTCTAGTGATTTGGTTAGAACAGGATCTTGTGTTAAGTCATATTTTAAGTCTTCTTCTGAATCAATCGTCACCATCTTACCTACTAACTTAGCATATAGACTAACCACTGTCTGCCCCACTGATCTAACCATTTTGGATCCTAGCTGAGCTTCGTACCTAGCATAGTACTTCTCAACGTCTGAAGTAGACAACTGCTGAATCTGTTCAACACTTAGTTCAGCGCCTAAATACTGTTTAGTTTTTCCACACGCAGCCAAAGAGTATAACCTCTCTTTGTGGCATTGGCTGAATGGTCTGCTGGCTCCTCAAACTTTAATAGCTCCTCAAACTCCATTTTTTAAACGCTTTTTAAAACAGTAAGAAAACTAACACTTTTAAAAAAAAAAAACATGAGCTTAACGCTGGTTCATTATGCAGTGCCTGTTGTTGGCGTTATAGTTTATTCAGCCCTTGCAAACTGGTTGCTGAGAATAATAAAACCGCCAAACATGGGAAAGATAGAAGATTCGCCAAAACTACTCGCAATCTTATTTTTATCTTTAGCAACGAAGGATTATTTGATTAAAAAGCACATAGACAGTCTTTCATACTACGATTATTTCATTTTTTTTTTAGTTAATATTTTAGTAAGTAAAAAGTAGTTAATAAAACATGAGCAGTGCAAAGATTGTTAATACTATTTACCACTCCGCTCTAATCAGCGGTCTTAGTATAGGTTATAGCATGTTAGGAACAAATATGTTTAGGATGAAACCGGCTGACCTAGGAAGGTTAGACATTGAAGATATTGTTAAGGTTATAGTTGTAATAACTGCTGGTATTGCATCAAAAGACTTTCTTGTTAGTCAAGGGATTATCCCAGAAAATATTAGTGCATAACAAGGAGTGCATAACAAAGAAATTTATTCATTTATAATTTATTAATTCATAAAATATGAATTTTATAAAAAGATGTCTGGATTGGTTATGATGGTGGGAGCGGCTGTTGTTAATGCACTGGCCTTCTCTGGCAGCAATTACATGTTTAGTAAACTGCGGGTCAGATGAAGAGAGAGAACGGCATAACAAGGCCATGGAAGATTTAGCTAAGGCACAAGACGCTTATGAGAAAAACGGAGGATTGCTCACTTAGACTTTATTAATAACAAGTTAAGAGAACAGGGGCATGCGGCTCACACATTTACAGACGTTGATGACGCAATGAATGAGTATTACTTAGTGACTGGAAAGAAGTTTCAGACATTACCGCCCCCAGACCTGTCTGACTTTTATGAACCATCTGAGGATCAGAAGGCCGCAGAGATAGCTTTCATTGTAGTTGGCATGACTTCAGTCTACCTTGTTGCACACTTTATGGTGTAAAAAAAATTAGGCCCATTCTTGTGTAAAATATAATTAAAATACAGTCCTTCTTTTTTGACAAATGTATTATTATTCTCCTAGAGGATATTGGAAAGGAAAGATTGCTATTAATAAACTGAGTAAAGCTGCTGGGGTGTCTGAATCAGAAGCGAAAGACTGGCTTTCAAAACAAGCGATTTGGCAAATATATTTACCCGCGCCAAAAAGAATAATAAAAAGCCTAAATTTGTTAACTCAGTTCCGAATGACGCCCACCAGATGGACTTGTTGTATTTTCCTCATGACAAAGTCATAAGAAGAAGGTTTAGATATGCTCTGACTGTTGTTGACATGGCTTCAAGGTATCAAGATGCTGAGCCTTTAACGGATAAAAGCTCAACTGTTGTGTAGCCGTGGCTCTTACAACAAATATACATGCGGGGCCCATTAAAGTATCCTAGGTTGATCCAGGTTGATGATGGAAAAGAGTTTAAAGGGGCTGTAAACCAGCTGCTTTTACAACATCAGGTTACAGTTAAGAGAGGGATCCCAGGCAACCATTGCTCCCAGGCGCTAGTAGAAAAAATTTAACAAGAATTTAGCTGAACGACTGCTTACCTATCAGTATCACAGAGAGATTATGGATAGGACTCGCAACACAGAATGGGTCAGAAGGCTGCCAGCAGTCTTACGTGCCATGAACAATGAAGAATTTAAAGCAACAGGTCTTTAGCCTGTGGACGCAATCAAATTAAAAAAGATTAGCATTACTGAAGACATTGAAGGCAACCAGAAACTCTTGCCGTTTGGATTAAAAGTAAGATACTTGTATGCTCCTGGAGGGGCGGAGGGTGATGTTAGAATCAGAGCCACAGACCCTATATAGAGCGTAGATGTGTATGAAGTTGAAAGAATTATGAAAACAAACCCTCCTGTGTATGATTTAAGAGAAACTCTCTCTTCTAAAGAGGCTCTCTCTTCTAAAAAGCCCGCCCCTAAAAGATCCTTTGTTCGTGAAGAGCTGCAGGTTGTCCCACCAAACACAGTGCCTGTAAGTTAATGCAAAAAAAATGTTTAAATTTATAAGCTATTTTTTGTTGTTGTTGTGATTTTTTTTGTTTAACTTATGATTTTTTACTTATTTTGGTTTTAAATGGCCCTCTGTTTGCTTTGCGATGTTTAGTTTAATAGTTTCAGTGTCTACCTGTTGAGAGATAAAAGTCTTTCTCCATTTTTTTTTTTTTGAGATCAATTTTTTGACGTTTGTAATCATCACCGTCAGCCATGGCGCGCTGAAATTCTTCATCTGTAATATTTCCATCCAGGTCTTTAGCACTAGGGAGTGTTGGTTTGGGTTTAGGTGCTGTGTCTGAGATTGTAAGCGCTGTTTTAAAAAAGATTACGCCCAAACTTCAAAAGCACACTGCGATTGTGGCCCTAGCAACAGCAAAACTTCATTCATTAAAGTTAATAATAAGCAATACATTACTGGATGGAAATATTACAGATGAAGAATTTCAGCGCGGAGTTGGAGCCGGTAGCTAAAACAGCAACACCAGACCCAGCACTCAAGCTGGCTACAACAGATGAGCCTGTAATTATGTAAGAGAGGGCATTCAAAGCTTTAGCATATTTTTTCTAGTAACCTTATACTTTTAAAGTCACTTTGTATTTCCCCTTCAAGTTCAGTCACGCGCGTTAATCTAAACTTATGAGCCTGTTCGTTTTTTAAGCTGTCCATTTTTAATCAAAAATTAAAAATGTATAACCTAAACTGTTCATCCATTTTTTTTAAAATTCTGTATAAATCTTCTTATTAGCTCTTCTGACAGCACTTGATCAACAGAGTAAAAACGCAATAAAATCAACATACTTCATAAAACTAAAATCAAGTACTGTTAGTTTGGTTTTGTCAACCTTCACAGTGACTTTGTCAGATGATGAAACAGAAGTGTTTACTTCACCCGCGCTTTTAGTAATAGCAATAACAAGCCTGAGAGGCCCATCCAAGTTTTCAGACGTTAATTGTACACCCCTCGTTAACGTATGTTGGGCAAACTAGGAAAAGACTCATTTGGAGTAACTAATAAAACAAAAAAAAACATCGTAAATTCGTTAGGCAATTGGCCTTTGGAAGAAACTCTAGGGTCACTGTGTCGCCCCCCCCCCCCCCCCCCCCCCCCCCCACACCACACACACACACACTTCAGCTAAGGGCCTCTTTTTGCTTAGTATATATTCTCTTCTTCCGTATTGCTTTATTTTCTATCTGCTTTTTCTGTTGTGTTCCTGGGACAAGGCTAACAAGAAGGGCTCCTGCGTTTAAAGCTGTTCTAAAATTGTTTTTCTTATCAAAGTATACAGTTGGGCTTAGTAAGTCAAATTTTAAATCCCTGTCAATTTCAGGAAGCAACTCCCAATTTTTGTCTTCTCTATAAAGTTTGCATTCGTGTTTGCCATAATCGTCTTCTGTTAGATTTCTTATCTGTTCTAGTTTAGGATGTTGCGGCCGTTTCTTGTCTTCAATTACTGTTCGTTTGTAAACACCTTCATCCGTGTACTCAAATCCGTAAACATTTCCTGACTCTTCTATTAAGTCAAAATCAGATGTGTCTGCTAGATCTTTAAGCTCTACTGCAACACACTTAGGAGCTAGCTGTATTTTTGATTCAGGTCCTCGAGACATTTCTAAATGTAAAAAATTAAATGTAAAAAAAAATAATGTAAAAAAGTAAAATGTAAACAATTCATAACAAACAAACATACTGAACTGGGGGGTCAGTCTGTAAGCATAGTTTAGCGTGCTTAGATTTTTCTAACTGCTCTTTTATTTTTTTTAAAGTTCATCCCTGTCCCTGATTATATAGTTTTCATGTAAGCAGTCTTCAAAGCTGTCCTTGTTCTTAGTATAGCTTAGTATAGAATAAGATGACTGATTTTAACTGTGATCTAAAGTCTGTTAAGACAGCTTTGTATTTTTGAGTTAAAAGCCAAACAGAAACTAATGCGTGGCAGCCGCTAAAGGCCAGCTTAGACAGAGTTTTTCTTTTTTAAACAATGTCTCGTTCGGCCGAGCAGTCATCAATAATAAACAGTGTTTCAGTTCCCTCAAATAGCCTATAGTAATGTTCTAAACAGTCACATGGCCTGTCGCTGTGATCAACTAGAAATACATTCTCGTCTGTCCAAACAAACTTTCTTTCCTTGTAAGACCTGTTATGCTTAATGGTTGTGCAGAATATAACAATGTGCTCTAATGAAACCTGTAGAGACTGTTTGTAACAAATCAAGTATAAAGACTGTTTTTGCTACAGCCAGTAATCCCGCAAATAAGCGAACAGTGTGGGTCTTTGGGTAAAAAGTTCAAACTACCCATCTGTTTTAATAGGTTATTTCTTTTAGTCTGTTTTCTACAATGTTTGACTGGGCGTCACAAACCACAAAAACGTGCATTTGTAGCTGGTCACTGTCCTCTGGTTCCTTGTTAATCTGTATGTTTATGCCATCTGCCCCTACCCTTCTTCCACTTCCATGCAATCTGTTGTCATATGTTGATCTAAAATCCAGCCACAGTCCATACTTTCTTGTTAAATAATCTCCAAGTCTTACATCATGAAGGTGAAGTTTCTTGCATACAAGATCGGCTGTAGGATGTGTTTGTCTTCCTCCAGCAAACAAACTGTCTTATTTCATCAAAGTGTTGGTGAGGTAAGAGTCCGGCTGAATACAGCTGAACAGGCTTGCCGTCTACTGTGCAAGACAACTGCTCAATTGTGGATTATAAAACACTTCAGATTTCCTATGAAAAGGGGTTGCAACTTTAGTAAACAACAACAAGATGCGTTTTTAATGACCTGAGAGAATAGCTAAGGCCTATGTTCCAGGCAGTGTCTTTCTTGTTTTTAATCTCTGTGATGTGGTGCACAACTCTTTCAAAATAGATAACTGTCTTATTTTTTATACTGGGTTAAGACTGTCCTAGCCAGTTCAGGGTTAGTAACAACATCAAACTCAAGAGAGATATCACTGACTATGTATCTGGCTGCGGGGTCTGTAGATAGAATGACAGAATCGCAATCATTAAATGTCAGTTCATAAGTAAGTTTGTCTCTTAGTGCGCCTTGGTAGTATGGCTGATGCGTCTTTAACAGTTCAAAATCTAGAGGAATACAAAATCTGTTGCCAAATGCTAGAGCTACTGCCTGGTCTTCATTATCATCCTCTGCATCCTGGGCATTTAGCCGGTGTTTAAGGCCGTTTGAGCCTTGGATACCCTGATAAACTTTTCTTTTCTTTCTTCTGTGGGTAGCCATAGGTCAGAATAGAGTGTAAAAATGTCTGCGTTGCTTAGTAAGAAAACTTCTCTGCCCTCCAGTTTGATTATCATATATTTAATGATGGCTCTGCCCCAGTTAGCAACAACACTAGCATTAGGATCTGTTGTATCAATATCTATTTTGAACGACAGTTTAGTTGTGCCTGGCATTATAACATCGTCAGCGCCAAGATCAGGGAACCTGACTGTTAAGAGTTGATTAGGTTGGACTCTTGATGGATTATTTATAACAAGCACAGTCTGCCTTATGCCCTTTACGCCCCTGGGTTCTTTGGCTTTTCTGTATGGATCAAGATCGCAGCTGTATGACTTCTTTTTTTTTAAAAAAATAAAAAAGAAACAATATTATAAATATGGATGAAGATTTTGACCCAATTGATCCTGATGAAGAAGAAGATGAAGATGAAGCAAGTCCTTCATTGCGTCAAGAACTTGAGTAGCAGGTTCTTATTCCCTAGACAACGTCAAGAACTATTGCGGGCAAGAATTGAATCATTCTATAGAAGCATAGGACGAGATCGGCCAGAAGTAGTTGATCCTAACGATTTTGTGGAAGAAAATAATCATTTGTATATAAGGACTAGTGCAGGAGAGCGTGTAAGAGTTACTACAAAGGCGGACCCACCCAGTTTTTAAGTCTAAGCACAATTAAACGAGACCTCCCTATTGTTGAGCAAAGACAATTAAACATTTCATATCTAGGGCCTGAGGCTGTTAGACTTTTACAAAACTTGAAGCAAGTGTTGCCAACACAATCTCAATTGCTAAGCATCTCTCTTGAAAAAGCAATACAAAAAGCAGATAAACATATGACTAAAGCAGATGAACTAGTAACAGAAATTGAAACAAGTTTTTTAATGAGGAGACAGTATTAAAAACAATCAGTGATTCTCCATTGCCTATGCGTGAAATCATAGGTCTTAATACTGCTTACAGACAATACGGGGTGAACTAGAAAGCAATATAGCAAAACTTGGCGAGTTAACAGAGAAAAATAAAGAAGAAAAAAATAAATTGGCGATACATATGATAAATATTTAGGGCAAGAGGAAAAAGACTAGAATACAGCAGAAAATACAAGATTTAATACTAGAAAGATCAGACAATGTAGAAGTGCTATCTACTAATAGAGAACAGCTGGCATCGCAAATAAGCAGAATCAGAGAAACTATAAAAACAGAATACTTTATGAAAACACTACACTAGCAGAAAGAATAAGGACTCTGTTCAGAGAGCAGGGGATTACAATAGTTAGTATATATTACAGCCATTGGGTTTGCTATCTCTACACTGGTTTATGCATTAACACCAACAGGGCCAGCACCTGGGCCAGCGGATTAGAAAAACAATTACAGCACCTGTCAAACTTATTAAAGAAGTTAGCTGCTAAAGCATTTGATGCTCTGCCTGGCATATTGGGCAGTATTGTTGGTTGGGTTTTGTCTACTATAGGCAAAGTGGGTGGTTACATGGCTGATCAACTGTGGACATTGGGGGTGCTAGCTGCTGGTTTACTTTTTAGTGAAGTAAAGTATAACCAGCCCAGTAAAAGTTAAAAAACACACAACAAGAGCTGTTTTTTCACTAGTATGTCTGTCAGGGTGAGGCAAATTAACAGGTGATGCTGGTGGGTCGCTTTCTGATGGTGTTGGCGTTGGTGATGATGGTGAGGGTGTTGGCGTTGGTGCTGATGGTGATGGTGAGGGTGAGGGTGTTGATGGTGAGGGTGCTGGGTCGGTTTCTGATTCTTCAGGGCTAGATACTCTTTTTATAATGGATGGTGCAGGCCTTGTGTTTAAGCCTTGATGTGTCCTAAGTTTTGGTCATCTCCAGCTACTTGTGTTTAAGCCTTGATTGTGTGTCCCAAGTTTTGGTCATCTCCAGCTATAAGGATTTCATTATTATAATTCTGTATCATGCCAATTTGTAGTCTAAGGTCAGAGGGCAACATGTATAATCCATGACCTACAACAAAGTCAACTTTAGACCTAGCATGTACAAGAACGTTCTGATACCTTTCTATGCTTGAAGGCAAATCAACAGCAGAGTCAATAGCATCTTCTAAATTGGCCAAATATTGTTTTCTTGCATCGAAGCCTGTAGACTGATCCACTATGCTAGACTTGGTCTGTGCTTCGGCTCCTAATAGACACCAAACGTATGTCCGTATGGAGTCATTAAGTCTTTGCACTCCAGGCATTGTTGGGCCTTTGCTTTCATCTAAGATAAATGTTACCCAGGCATTGGGGTGTTTTTGTTCTATGGACGACAATCTAACCACAGAGTCGGACTTAAAAGAGGTGTGTCCAGGCCAGTAGTCATAATTGTATTCTCTTTTGCTGCTGCCCACAAACACAGCGTGCCCAACCCGTGAATGCGGTCTAAATTTTGTCTAAAGTCAGTTGAGGGTTTAATGTTAAATTCATTGCAGATCTTTCATATGCATTCTTGTTCATTGGGTTTCTAAATGGATCAAATAATTGATCATTGGGGAGGGGCACTTCTAGTTCAGTTAGTATGCGTCTGTACTGGTAATAAACATGAAAGTTATGTACTGACCTTACTAAGAGATTGGGGTGGTGTGTAAATGGTTTGCATATGAGACACCACAGCCAGTAGTTGCGCAGTAAATTGCAAAAATTACCTAATTCTGGAAAAAAAAAAAAGCATGGCTTGTTTTGACCATGCTTTTGGTACTCTTATTTTTTTTATTGGGGGGCTTAAGTATTTTTGTAGGGGGTTAGATAGCCTGACTTCAAAGCCATATGTTTCATCTACTGCAATGGTTAGAGTGCTAAAGTCTAATGATTTGGGGTTATAAAAACGCTCCCGCATTGTAAGTGGCACTTTCATTATATTTAAAAGGGATCCATTTTTAAATAGGTTTTAAAAAGAATGCATATTTATATAACTGGACAAAACGAGCGTGTATTTTTAAAGTATCCACTTGACAATCGACGCGGTCAGTATAGGGTTGCTCTTAGAGAACTTAGGTTTAAAGTAAAATGGTTTAACATATATGGAAAAGCTAGAAACACCTGGATAGATATTAAGGACGGACAAGGTAATCAATTAAAAACGTGTAAAAATACCTGATGGTTACTACAACTTTTGCTCTTTAAAAGAAGTATTTAGCAAATTTGGCATAAAGTTAGAAATTAATGAGGCAAATCTTATTATTACTATGTTTGTTCCAAAAGAAAAAAAGGGAGTACGTTTTTCCTAGAAGTCTTGCTAGAATTATGAGCTTTTATAGCAGTGGCTTAACGTATCATATTAAAACACATGCGCATTTAGACAGCGGTCTTTATATGAGTATGTAGGCAGCAGGCCATCAAATTTTCTGGTTATTCCAATGATGTTTGTTCATTAAGAAGAATAAAAAGCAGATGCTAATTTGTTTAACGGCCAACCATCCACACTTCTAAGAGCTGTGCCAACAACTAGCAGGTTTTTGCGATTATTAATTAAATACATTTAAAGACAAACAATTCAAAGAACTGGCCTGTGGGAGTATTACTTTATTGAATGTAACAATAACTACCCGAGACAGAAACCCAGTTGTTTTGATTTATTAATAGTGCTTGAGTTTGATGATAATACTAGAAGTATGACTAATGTTGTTGAAAGGTCTCAGTCTCAATTCTGATGATTCTATCAAACAGAGAGAAGGACAATAACTCGTTCACCCCTAACCAGATTTATTTTGCCCGCAGCCCCCTTAGGTCATTAAGGTCTTCCATTTGGGGGGGGGGGGGGGGGGGGGGGGGGGGTGTGTGTTTATTTTTTTGCAAGGGCGTGGTTTTAGCAAAAACAGACAAAAAACTTTACGAGATTAATGCTAAAAAGTGGGGTTTGCGGGTAAAATAAAAAACTGGTTAGGGTTGAACGCAGATATTGTCCTTCTCTAGCCGAGTGAGCTGAACCGGTGTTAGGCAGTCTCTGCAGTGATTCCGGCAACGCAGCTAGCCAGAAGGCCGAAGAGGGACTCGAGCTGTTTTGGTGGCAGTCAGGTATTTATCAATTCAATGTTTATTTATTAGCAAACCGAAACCGTATTCCCGTTTAGGAGCGACTGAAACTTCCTCAGTGCATTTGTGAAGGATTTGTATTTTTGTTGTGTTCTGTTATCCAATGACTGGATAGGGTAGCAAAACGAAGTGCTTTCGGAAAACATGAATAGAAGAAGTGAGTGTTAAAGGAAGTGGTCTTCAGAGAAAAACAAAGATTTTGTTTAATCTGTGACTTAACTAGTTACGAACTTCATGATGATAAAAGGTGTTTATTACAATGTGGTTTGCGAGAAGAGGGAGAGTTTTGATGATGTGGATGAGTATTTAATTCACTCTTGATATGAATATTGAATAGTTGTGTGTTGGTAAAATAAGAGTGTGTGGAAATCGTTCCTTACATATATTGAAGTAGAGGAATCTTAAAAAAAAAAAAACCTTCTAAAAATGTGGTGATTATATGAAATGAAATGAACAATTTTGTCATGACGAAAGACATTAATAGTTTGATGAAAAGTAATCATTAATTGTGTGTAATGAATTGTATTCATGGTTTATTGAAGAGGGTCTAAGTGGGAATCCTTTCTTCAGTTTGGAAACTAGATTCTGAAAGGTTTCTATTGAAATCCTTTCCTGTGTAGTGCTGTGATTCCGGAAAAAAAGGGAATGTTGTGTTATGATTCCGGGAAAGGGAATGATGTTGTGTGTTATGATTCCGGAAAAGAGAATGATGTTGTGTTATGATTCCGGAACAGGGAATGTTGTGTTATGATTCCGGAAAAGGGAATGTTGTTGTGTTATGATTCCGGAAAAGGGAATGATGTTATGTTATGATTTCGGAAAAGGGAATGTGTGTTATGATTCCGGAAAAGGGAATGATGTTGTGTTATGATTCCGGAAAAGGGAATGTTGTAGTGTTATGATTCCGGAAAAAGGGAATGCTGTAGTGAAGAAAGAATATGCTGATGCCTGTCCCAAGTTCTTGTGGAATGTAATGTGACTAATCAATATGAATGTAGTCGTTGATTGTAATGAATAGTAGCCATGATAAACAAGGTAGTTAATCAGTTCCCCCAGGTAGAAGTGTTCCCTGGACTGAGGGGGGACTGGGTTGCCACGTTTGAGGGTCAGGGGGTCCGTAGCTGTGTCTACCCCCTTGTTCTCCTCTGTGTGTGGGTGTGGAGAGGTCGGCCTGAGTGCCGACAACTACCCTACCTGCCACTGCGCCCTGGGACCGACTACCCGCTGAGCCAGTTGGGCTGGAGACGCCGCTGCTGCCAAGCCAGAGCGCCGCTCCTGAATTTCGAATCAGCGACCTGTTGGCTAGGCCGTCGCTGAGTTCTGTGTTTTTTTTGTGTGTGTGAGCCACAGCTCCTGTGTGAGACTATTGCTTTGTCGCTGGCAGAGACGCCGTGAGTGTGCTAGTGACTTTGAGCCACAGCTCTGTAAGTTCTGTGTCAGACTTGACGCTGTAGACGTTGTCGTCTTCATCTTCATCGTCTCGTTGTCTTCGTCCTCTTCATCGTTTCGTCGTCGTCGTCGTCGTCGTCGTCGCCTTCATCGTCGTTGGAACCAGCAGCGATAATAGATAGCGAATTATATATAGATACATTTTGTGTCGTGCGCCCTGTTTGGCGTGACTTGAAGTATTAATATATACATACATAGTTCTGTGTGTACACCTTGTGGCAGGCGTGTGCGACTATTGATGTTCTTGCATTTATTATATGTTTGTCTGATGGCTCAGGCAGCATAAAACAAAAGAAAGTGTTGTTCTGTTGCCTGGCTGTCAATGTTTGGGTGAGTGGGTGTGTGCATGTGAATTGGAAAAGTTGTGCATTCATCCATAATTTTCTGTGTGAGAGTCAGACAGTCAGACACCTGCAGACACCAACCATTCCATCCGTAACAATGCGAATGCTTTTTCACCCTGCCCTGACACAAAAGAAAAAAATCAAGGTATATATATATATATATATATATATATATATATATATATATATATATATATATATAAGAGGGACAAACGAATAACTAAATTTTACACAATGCAACACAAGCAATCTACTGTTGACATCTCTGACAATGAAATCTATGGAAAACGTGTATCTTACACAATGCCACACAAACAATCTGCTGTTTACAGCACTGACAATGGAGGTTATAGAAAACATCCACCTTACACAATGCACCACACGCACTTTACTGTTCACACCACTGACAATGAAGGCTATGGAAAACGTGTATCTTACACAATGCACCACAAACAATGTGCTGTTTACACCACTGACAATGGAGGCTGTGGAAAACATGTATCTTACACAATGCCACACAAACAATGTGCTGTTTACAGCACTGAAAGTGAAGGCTATGGAAAACATGTATCTTACACAATGCCACACAAACAATGTGCTGTTTACAGCACTGACAGTGAACGCTATGGAAAACATGTATCTTACACAATGCACCACAAACAATGTGCTGTTTATACCACTGACAATGAAGGCTATGGAAAACATGTATCTCACTCAATGCCACACAAACAATGTGCTGTTTACACCACTGACAATGAAGGCTATGGAAAACATGTATCTCACACAATGCACCACAAACAATGTGCTGTTTACAGCACTGACAATGAAGGCTATGGAAAACATGTATCTCACACAATGCCACACAAACAATGTGCTGTTTACAGCACTGACGATGAAGGCTGTGGAAAACATGTATCTTACAAAATGTCACACAAACAATGTGCTGTTTACAGCACTGACAGTGAAGGCTGTGGAAAACATGTATCTTACACAATGCCACACAAACAATGTGCTGTTTACAGCACTGACAATGCAGGCTGTGGAAAACATGTATCTTACACAATGCCACACAAACAATGTGCTGTTTACAGCACTGACAATGCAGGCTGTGGAAAACATGTATGTATACACAATGCCACACAAACAATGTGCTGTTTACAGCACTGACAGTGAAGGCTATGGAAAACATGTATCTTACACAATGCCACACAAACAACGTGCTGTTTACAGCACTGACAGTGAAGGCTGTGGAAAACATGTGAAGGCAGGGCCAAAGGAGTAAGGCAAGGGGAAGTAATGGGAGGATGAGTGGACTGGGGGTGAAGGGAGAGAGGACAGCGTTGAGCAATTATTTGTAGCATAGATCACACAGGGACATTAACTCCATAAAAGGAAGAACTCTCTCTCTCTCTCTCTCTCTCTCTCTCACACACACACACACACACACACACACACACACACACACACACACACACACACACACACACACACGCGCGCGCGCGCGCGCGCGCGCGCGCGTTGATTGACAGAATAAAATATCTGTGTAGATGATGTTCATGTATTACTGACTTATTATCTGAACTAGTGAATTTATTTACATGCAACTGTAAAAGACCCAATGCTGCATTTTTGTTCTTTATTTCTTATTAGAGAGTTCCAAAGCGTTCCTCCTGAGTAAACAAGACTCGCTTTGAATATATCAATTCTGGGGTGTTGGATGAATATATCATCGGTGCATCTTGACTGATTTAAGGGAAATTTTACAGTTAGTGTAAAAGGTGAAAAATCGTTCAGAATTCTATGCATTATTATTGCTGTAATGTACAGATGCTTGTACGTTAAAGGCAGTATATTTAGTTTGATATAATCCTGTGGCGTTACGAAGATGATTTTATAAGTATAGTTTTCAGAGTTCGCTTATGGACTCTGTGTAAAGGATTCAACGTGTCAACACGACAAGAATCATGAAGTTGAGGCATAATCAATAGATAACTGGATATATGCACGGTAAACGTGTTAACATGCATTTACATCTAGAGAATGTTTGATTTTTTTCGGAACCTGGAATACTTTTGAAACACACGTTTGCTTAAACTATTCGCATGAGGCGACCAAGAGAGATTGTTGTCCTAAGTGACTTCCAAATCTTTATGAGTGCTGACTTCTTCCAACTGCTTGTCACCTATGTATTTAGACGGCATATCAGAACTTAAATTTTGTCTTTTTTGACGCGAAGTTCTAACCATATACTTTGTTTTCTGTTCACTAAGGGACATGTGATTGGGCCAGTTAACCAGTTGACCAACCATTCTCTTGTAATCTAAGAGATAGTTGATTTAGGTCAGAGTGGTAATGGTAGAGAGATGCACCATCCGCCAAGAGGCCATACAAGCCTTTGATATGAAGGGGTGGGGGGTGGGGGGTCATCATCACAGAGTGGAAAAAAGAAAAAGACCGAGAACCGATCCTTGAGGCACACCTCTGGGAGAGAGAGAGAGAGAGAGAGAGAGAGAGAGAGAGAGAGAGAGAGAGAGAGAGAGAGAGAGAGAGAGAGAGAGAGAGACACACACAGAGTGAGAGAGAGAGAGACAGAAAGAGAGAGAGAGAGAGAGAGAGAGAGAGAGAGAGAGAGAGAGAGAGAGAGAGAGAGAGACGGACAGACAGAGAGAGATAGAGAGAGAGAGACAGACAGACAGAGAGAGAGATAGAGAGAGACAGACAGACAGACAGACAGAGAGAGAGAGAGAGAGAGAGAGAGAGAGACAGACAGACAGACAGACAGAGACAGACAGACAGACAGACAGACAGAGAGAGAGAGAGAGAGAGAGAGAGAGAGAGAGAGAGAGAGAGGGAGTAACTGACAGACATGGAATAACATCACAGTATACACAAATTAAATACATAGAGACATGTAAAGCAGTACAGGAAGGCTGAAAAACCATTTCAACTGGGCAGCCATGCAGGAAAAGTAGTTACCATCTGAAAGCAGGTAGAACAACTGGTATTGATTCATTGAAAAATGATGGCCTTGTCGTTATCCAATCTGTCCCACACTTCGTAAACATAAAACAACAGTTTACAGCCCTTCCAGTGGAAAGGCGCTCCCTGTGTGCCACCCCAAGGAGCTGCAATGCAGTGACTTACCTGGAGTGTGTCGTGGCCGTGTGTCAAGCGGTTTAGCGGAGCTGCAATGCAGTGACTTACCTGGAGTGTGTCGTGGCCGTGTGTCAAGCGGTTTAGCGGAGCTGCAATGCAGTGACTTACCTGGAGTGTGTCGTGGCCGTGTGTCAAGCGGTTTAGCGGAGCTGCAATGCAGTGACTTACCTGGAGTGTGTCGTGGCCGTGTGTCAAGCGGTTTAGCGGAGCTGCAATGCAGTGACTTACCTGGAGTGTGTCGTGGCCGTGTGTCAAGCGGTTTAGCGGAGCTGCAATGCAGTGACTTACCTGGAGTGTGTCGTGGCCCGTGTGTCAAGCGGTTTAGCGGAGCTGCAATGCAGTGACTTACCTGGAGTGTGTCGTGGCCGTGTGTCAAGCGGTTTAGCGGAGCTGCAATGCAGTGACTTACCTGGAGTGTGTCGTGGCCGTGTGTCAAGCGGTTTAGTGGAGCTGCAATGCAGTGACTTACCTGGACTTGTGTGTCGTGGCCGTGTGTCCCAGCTTTACTACTTCACTGGCCCCCGTCGACACTGATCTTGTGCCGTCAGCCCAGCACTACACGTCTCGTCTGCTTCAGGCTGTTCTACACTGCTGTCGTTTCCCGTCAAAGAATGGCGAAACAAATGACGCAGCTCACTGTGACACACACACCTTCATGAACGTCGTGTGATCAGGATGTACTATCTCTGGCTTGCAGGTCAGAGTCCGGGGTTACGGTAGAGGTCGGGTTGGCCCCTTCTTCTGTGATGATAATTTTTTTGTTTTGTTGTTTGTTGTTTATGTGAAACGGCAGATTTGTCATCGAATTTGGATTGTTTTAATCAGTTCAGTGCCATTGGTCAAAGAGGATGGGTTAGGGTTGTATGCGATTTGCAGACTCTTTGTGTTCCTACGCTATGCAGGGGGGCAGGGGGGGGGGGGGTGAGGGGTGGGGGAGGGGGGACTTCGGGAGTGAAAAGTCTAGCAGATGACGGAAAAGGACGTCGTGCCTCTGCATCAAAAACGAACAAACATTGGAAATGGCACAGAGTCTGGCACATTTCTGCCTCAGAGTTGGACTGTGCAATGAACTGTTTTTTAATGGACAGTTGGACTGTGCAATGAAACTTGTTTTAATGGACAGTTGGACTGTGCAGTGAACTTGTTTTAATGGACAGTTGGACTGTGCAATGAACTTGTTTTAATGGACATTGGACTGTGCTATGAACTTGTTTTAATGGACAGTTGGACTGTGCAATGAACTTGTTTAATCAACAGTTGGACTGTGCAATAAACTTGTTTTTTAAGGGGCATTGGGACTGCACATGTGCAATGTGTTTAGCAGGCAATTGGACTGCGCAATAATTTGTAATAATGGTCAATTGGACTGTCCAATAAACTCGTTTTAATGGGCAGTTGGACTGTGCAATGAACATATGTTGATAGGCAGTTTGGACAGCGCAATGAACTTGTTTTAATGGGCAATTGGAATATGTCATGCACACATGTGTGTGTGATAACCAGTTGGGACTGTGCAATGAACTTGTTTGTGTGTGTGGACAGTTGGACTGTGCAGTGAACTTGTTTTAATGGACAGTTGGACTGTGCAATGAACTTGTGTTTAATGGACAGTTGGACTGTGCAATGAACTTGTTTTAATGGACAGTGGACTGTGCAGTGAATTTGTTTAATGGGCAGTTGGACTGTGCAATAAACTTGTTTTAATGGACAGTGGGACTGTGCAATAAACTGTTTTTTAATGGACAGTTGGACTGTGCAATGAATTTGTTTAATGGGCAGTTGGGACTGTGCAATGAACTTGTTTTAATGGATAGTTGGACTGTGCAATGAACGTGTGTTTAATGGGCAGTTGGCGTGTGCAATGAACTTGATTTAATGGGTAGCTGAACTGTGCAATGAACTGTTTTTGTGTGTGGACAGTGGGACTGTGCAGTGAACTTGTTTTAATGGACAGTTGGACTGTGCAATAAAATAAACTGTGTTTGTGTGGACAGTTGGACTGTGCAATGAACGTGTTTAATGGGACAGTTGGACTATGCGATGAATTTGTTTAATGGGCAGTTGGACTGTGCAATGAACTTGTTTAATGGGGTAGTTGGACTATGCAATTAATTTGTTTAATGGCAGTGGACTGTGCAATGAACTTGTTTAATCAACAGTTGGACTGTGAAATGAACTTTAATTGAGCAGTTGGAGTGTGCAAGAAATTGTGTTTGATGGGCAGTTAACTTCCCATGAACTTCTTTTAATGGACAAATGTGGTTTGCAGTGAACTTGTTTTATAGACAGTTGTACTGTGCAATGAACATACGTTCATGGGTAGTTTAACCGTGCAATGAACTCTAGTTAATAGGCAGTCAACATTACCTTACCTTATCTTAGCTGGACTGTGCAATGACCTTGTTTTAATGGGAAGTTTGACTGTGTGATGAATTTGTGTTCCTGGGCAGTTGGACTGTGAAATGAACTTGTGTTAACACACAGTTGATTTGTGAAATAAACTTCCTGTAGTGGAACTTGTACAGTGCAATGAACTTTTTCCTCATGGGCAGTTGCACTGTACACTGGACTTAACTAAACGTGCAGATGGACTGCGAAACAACTTGTGTTAATGTGCAGTTGATTTGTGAAATGAACTTCCTGTAATGGAAGTTGTACTGTGCAATGAACATTTTTCTAATGGGCAGTTGCATTGTACACTGGACTTAATTGAACGTGCAGTTGGACTGTGCAATGGACGTGTGTTAATGGCCAGTTGGACAGTACAATGAACTTGTTTGGGCAGATGGACTGTGCAATGAATTTGTTTTAACAGGCAGTTGGCCTATGCGATGAAGTAGTGTTCATGGGCAGTTGGACCTTGCAATAAACTTGTTTTAATGGGCTGTTGGACCTTGCAATGAACTTGTGAGAACGGGCAGTTGGACTGTGCAATGAACTTGTGAGACGGGCAGTTTGACTGTGCAATGAACTTGTGAGAATGGGCAGTTGGACTGTGCAATGAACTTGTGAGAATGGGCAGTTGCACTGTGCAATGAACACATTTGTCGAATAACTAGACTGTAATGGACGACAGTGCAATAGTCATGTTTTTAATTGGAAGTTGGATTCTGCAATGAACTTGATTTCATGGGCAGTTGGACCGTGCTATGAACTGTTCTTCTAATGGCAGCTGGATTGTGCAGTTAACTTTTTTAATGGGCAGCTGAATTGTGCAATTAACTTGTTTTTATAAGCTCCCGTTCCTTGACAGGTGTGGCGAGCAGCTTGGGGTGCAGTGAATGATGCATAACGTTTGTGGACTCAGACCTGTGTGTCTCTCTCAGTGTCTCTGTAGTACTGTAGTACTCTGTTTCACAGTTCTCTCTGCTGCCATGTCTACTGTAGTACTCTGTTTCACAGTTCTCTCTGTGCTGCCATGTCTACTGTAGTACTGTTTCACAGTTCTCTCTGTGCTGTCATGTCTACTGTAGTACTCTGTTTCACAGTTCTCTCTGCTGCCATGTCTACTGTAGTACTCTGTTTCACAGTTCTCTCTGTGCTGCCATGTCTACTGTAGTACTCTGTTTCACAGTTCTCTCTGCTGCCATGTCTACTGTAGTACTCTGTTTCACAGTTCTCTCTGCTGCCATGTCTACTGTAGTACTCTGTTTCACAGTTCTCTCTGCTGCCATGTCTACTGTAGTACTCTGTTTCACAGTTGTCTCTGCTGCCATGTCTACTGTAGTACTCTGTTTCACAGTTCTCTATCTCTGCTGCCATGTCTACTGTAGTACTACTCTGTTTCACAGTTCTCTCTGCTGCCATGTCTACTGTATTACTCTGTTTCACAGTTCTCTCTCTGCTGCCATGTCTACTGTAGTACTCTGTTTCACAGTTCTCTGTGCTGCCATGTCTACTGTAGTACTCTGTTTCACAGTTCTCTCTCTCTGCTGCCATGTCTACTGTAGTACTCTGTTTCACAGTTCTCTCTGTGCTGCCATGTCTACTGTAGTACTCTGTTTCACAGTTCTCTCTGTGCTGCCATGTCTACTGTAGTACTCTGTTTCACAGTTCTCTCTGTGCTGCCATCTACTGTAGAACTCTCTTCACAGTCAGATCTGTTTTCTTTGTCTTGCCATGCCTACTGTTGTACTCCGTTTCACAATCTCATGCAGGATCTTACTGTTTTCAGTGGAGGATATCTCTGTTCATATCAAAGATGAATTCGATTTGAAATGGACAACAGCAGAAACAGACACTAACACGAATACATTTTGTCTTTGTTTTGCATTGCTTTTTCTTTTGTAAAACAAAAGCTATAAGAAGAATATAGTGATCATGAATAATGTAAATGAAAGCAGAGGTCTTGAAGATCCAAAACTTATAAAAGTGGAATTACAGGACACACACACACACACACACACACACACACACACACACACACACACACACATACTCACACAGAAATACACACACACATATTCACACAGAAACACACAGACACAGACACACACACACACGCACACACGCACGCACGCACGCACACACACACACACACACACACACACACACACACACACACGCACACAACCCCCCCCCCCCCCCCCCCTCCCCTCAAATCAGTTAAAATTGGCATTGTAAACTACGAAGCAAAGTTACCTTACAACAACAACAGATCCACCTGAGCTATCGCCTGTCAGCAAACCCACTGGCCTACATTTCCGTTTTCCAGAAACTGGCGATTGACGAGAAGTGTGCCCGGCTTGTGACTCCGCTGTTGTTCAGAAACAGAC